>PVIC010024988.1:0-25633 GCA_004025085.1 Thryonomys swinderianus
ACACACACACACACACACACACACACACACACACACACAGAGAGAGAGAGAGAGAGAGAGACAGACAGACAGACAGACAGACATAGAAGAAACCTTAGGGAGGGATCTTGTAGGCAGGAGGCCAGGCATAAGTGTGCCACTGTCCAGAAGATACCCTGGCAGTGCCCAGCCAGCAGCAGTGCTCCCTGGCAGAGGTGCAGCTTGTGGCCACATTGATGGGGAAATGAAGCCTCAGATGGGGCAGATGCTCTTGTTGCCCCCAAGTAGCTGACAGAGGGTGTCACGGGAACAGGATTCAGTTTCTGCCTGGACTGCTCCAGCTCACGGCCTCAAGAACTCAGGAGGGAAACGGGTCCTTTGTTTTCTGGGGGACTCAGGATATGTGCCTTTTGAGTTGGTGCAGGGCCGAATCCACACTAGTCAGAACCATGACTGTGTTTTTATTAAAATGAATGTTTGCTCTCAGACTGAGTTCTTAGCTTAGAGGTTTTCATATGGATTAGGCAGGACAATGTCTTTTATTTGTCCCGAGTTTTAAAGATAAGGTCTTGCTGTGTAGTTCAGGCTGACCTTAAACTCAGTATGTAACCCAGGCTGGCCTTGGCCTTGTGGCAATCCTCCTGGTTCAGCCTACCAAGTGCTGGGATATGGGTGTGTGCTACCATGTCCAGCTTCAAAATAATAACTTAAATACTTTCTGAGATTGGTTTAGTTATTGACTATACTTTGCTGAAACTAATGTGTTGATTTTTAAAAAAGTTTAAGCATCTGCCTGTGACAGCATGAGAGAGATTTCTATAAGTCTGCCACTCTCAGGGAGTTGCATGTACTCTGTCAGCTTTGCGGAATTCATGAAGGGGACGGTGTAAGGCTTCACTGCTGTACCCATCCAGGATTACAGTCTGGAAAGAGAGCAATTCTTTACCCTCTCCCCTTCTAGGGTGCTTGCTTATGAAATGAGGGTCCATGTGCTGGAAATTGGGCTGTGGCATGAAGCCTGTGCACATGGCAGCTCCAGAGTTCGCTTATACACGTCCCATTTTGAAGCCCTGGCATGTGCATAACTTCCTAATTTCTCAGCGTGGTATCTGTGGGAGGACTGCTTCAAGATTTCCACACACGTCTACTGTCTTAGATCCCCAGCTCTCTCTGGCCCCCTTGAAGAGAGCCTGCCAAAGTCCTAGCATTGCAGGGTTGGTTATTCCTCCTTCTCCTGCCAGGCGTGGGTCACTGTCTTTGTTAGTGTTCTCCAGCACGGCCACCAGCAGGATGGCCACCAGCAGGATTCCTTCCTGCCTGGTCTCTGGGCTCTCCTTCCACTCTCTTCATAGCCAATCCATGCAGATCCCTCCAGGAGGGAGCCAGGAAGGTGCTGCTTCTCAGTAGCTGGTTTGTGGGCATCCTCTGGGAGGGTTCTGTGCTTACCTGGCCCATGTCCCATGGTCTGTCCTGTGAGCCAGTAGGGAACCCAGGGCTGGCAGAAAGGGAAGCCAGATCCACAGAGGAGGATGGCATGGGTTCACCATCATGGCTTTGTGTAGTTCTTAGCATGTGAGAGTTGGATTCACCTGGGAGGCATCTTTCTGTGTGGGAAGGAACAGCATATCATGAGCCTCAAGAGTGTTTTCTTAAGGCTCTAAGGGGCGGAGGGCAGAGTAGTCAGGGGAAAGCAGGCAGCAGCTGGCTGAGATGAGGCAGAAATAAGGATGAAAATATTCTGTGCTGGTGTATCTGGTCTATTTTATCAGGATGCAAGTTGGTTAAATATAAATGTGAAGAAGCTCTGTCAAAGTTTCCTTTCCACACTTCTGCCACCGATCATTACTTGACTCTAATTAATATGCTTTCACAGGGAGGGATGTTGTTGGCCTTTGACTGACCAGTGGACTTACAGGTTTGGGTCTCATGGTCTCACCTGCAGCCTGGCTTCCTGGGGGTGCCCTCCCCAGCCTCCCCACAGCCTTCTGTGATTGGTGGCTCCTGATTTAGATCGAATTTTTAATCTTTCCAGCAACATCATCCACATGGGACAGATGTTGGTTTCCAAGACATCAACAGACTCTGCGTATTCTCCACAGCCACACAACTGGGGAAGGAAATGTCTGGCTTACAGCAGTCCTTGATCTTCTTTGTCATGTCCTATTCCATAGGAAGAAAGAAGATGATATTAGTCTGAAAAATATGATAGTTTATATGTCTTGTGTCCTCCTGGCTTTTGTATGCAGCAAACTCTCACCTATCCAGAAGCTTTGGGGACAAACCACAGCAATGCAGAGTTGGAGCAAGGTTTAGTGCTCAGACAGTTTAGAACTTGGATGTTACGGTTTACCTCAGGAATGTTCCCCTGAAGGCCCCATGTATCTACGGGCAGGGCATTTGGAAGGTGACTGAATCACCAGGGTGATACAGCTCAGCTGTCAGGAGGTGGGGTCTGGTCAGAAGAGATGGTTTGCTGGAGCTGTGTTCTGGAAGGGTGGATCTCTCTCCCCAGTTCCTCTCTGTTTCCCCCAAAGACTCACATCAGCCTCACAGTGTTCTGGGGGGTGTGGAAACTAATCATGCATAGTTCTGCTCTCAGGGAGCTTTTAAGTTTAGAGGGAAATCTTCAGGCTTATTGATGACTACTGGGATTGTTTTGGAAATGAAGGCTTAAACTGCTAGAGTCATTTTATAAAAAGTAAATGTGGAGCTTTGAAAGTAAACAGTTTTTATAGAAAAATCATAGGGAAAAATTGATCCCTATGTCAGTTATTTTTCTTGTTACTGAGACAAAATACCCAGTACTCAAAGTTAAAGGAGGGAATATTTGTTTCAGTTCACAGTTCATAGAGACTTCAGTCTACAGTCAGCTGGCTCCAAGTTGGGTGGCATGGCAGGGGAGAAATGGTGCATGGCAAGCAGGCAGGGACAGCAAGGTGGCAAGTACCAGTCATAGCAGCAGCCTGCCTATCTCTTTTATTTCTTCCAAACTACCTATGTTTCAGGTGGTGCAATCCACACCCAGGGAGAGCCTTCCTATTTTTATTTATTTACTTTTTGAGCCTTCGTATTACCTACACTCAGGATCATGATAAACCATCAGTGGTCTAATGCAGTAATCATGTGCCCTTAATTCCAGCATCACAAACCTAATCCAGCCACCTCCAAAAAGCCCCACTTATGAGTGCATGAAGCTTTGGGAGAACATCTAGATACAAGACATAACAATTCTCCTTTTTTTTTATTTGAGACAGGGTTTCACTTTGTAGTTCAGGCTAGCTCTGAGCTCACCTTGTAGCCCAGGCAAGCCTCAAATTCAGCAGTCCTCCTGCCTCTGCCTCCTGAGTGCTGGGATTGCAAATGTGAGCCACCACGCCCAGCATTGTGGGGTGTGGTACTGATTGCTGGTGGGTGTGTCACCACGCCCAATATCATATCATTGTCTGTGGTTACTGGGGTTGAACCAGGGACCTTGAGTTTACTAGGCAGGCAGTGGAACCACTGAGCTAAATCTCCAGCCCCAAGACATAACAATTCTGAAGCTGGTTCTCTTTAATGATGGGTTCAGGGGTTTCAGCAGAGATTTCTGGGGATGACAGTAATTCTTTCTAAAAACATGCAGTTGATGTTTTGCAACATAGTCGATCCTAGAAATTCTCAGAAAATATTTTAGAAACCAAACTATGATGACATCATTTGAGGACCAAATGAAGGCAAAACCCCACGTGTCCAGTTTAGGCCATTGCTTCTTAGGAGTTATGAATGCTTCTCAGGAGGACAGACAAAGATTTGGAGAAGCATCTGCAGGAGAGAGTGATGGTGACTTTCCCTAAATCACAAGGTGGGTAGAGTAGCTGTGTGTTTTCATCAAACCCTGGAGCACCTGCCTGAAGATACTCCTTTACACCAGGAGCCATATACAGAATGAAAGAACTGTTTTGCTCTTCTTTGCTTCCAGTTGAGGTGATGTTTGGGTGAGCCATTCTCACTTGAGCCTTAGTTTATCACCTATGAAACGGGGACCCCAGCATCTGTCCTGTCTCCTACAATGTCACTGTAGAGACTCAGATGGCCCATTGTGCGATACTGTGATGATGGCTTCATGTCTGGTTAAATAAAGCTATTCTTTGTTTTCTCAGGGGATGATGGACTATTACCACGAGAAGCACAATTTTTTAGGGTTATTTGTGTATGTGACTGCCATGCTCTACAGCAGTCATGAAAAATGGGTGTTACTGTGTCTACTGTGTAGATGAAGCATGGTGCTGAGATAAAGACTTCGCAGGGCCACAGGGACCACTCATCTGGAATTCAAACCAGGCCTCTGCTGTTCCACAAATTTTTTGCTTAGCACCATTGACTGAAGCTTCTCCGGGGTCTATGCAGGAGATGCAAGTTGGTGGGTCTCTAGCTGTCCAGAGTTAACCTGTGGGTTCCTGCCTCCCCAGGAGAACTATTGTGTGGTGTGCAGCTAATCACAGAGTGCTGACCATAGTGGGCCTGTGCCCTCTTATGTCTGCTTTGTGCTCAGCAGGAGTAACATGGCATCTGCAGAACCACTTTTCTGACTTATCATTTCTACTTTCTATGACCATTTCTTTCTGCATCCTTCCATGCTGTCAGGTTGTCAGATTTCACTTCTTTCTATTTGATGCAATTGCTTCTCTTCCTCACTCTGATTTTTTGAGTTTTGTCTCAGTTGCTGCTTTTGCAATTAGATACCTAAAGCAGTTAGTACTACGCACAAAGAAATTTGCTTTCTGATGTCATGTCTGCCCTGAAGCTGCCTCCTGCTAGCTGTGGGAGTTGGGAATGCCTCTATTCTAGAATGTTTCCTTTTGCCTCTCAGTGAGGTTACATGTTCAGCAAAGTTCTCTGCTGAACAGAGAAAATGTGGCCCAACCCTGTTTCTGCAAACAGAGCTCTACTCTGTCATCCTTGCTTGTTTTGGGAGCCCATGCATGGTTTTTTTTTTAAAAATAGAGCTCAGAGTCTATTGCAGGTGCAGAAAGCAGTTCTTGCCTGGACACAGAGCTAGGGTCTACTGGACACAGAGCTTTGTGCTGGGTGTTGAGGCCTCAGAGAAGTGGGAAAATGGAGTGTGAAGTGTAAAGCTGGGCACAGTGCACTGTAGGTCACAGAGCTGCACAGTAGCATCCTACAGGTTGATGGTGCCCAGATGGAGCTGTACTCAGTAGCACTGGATCAGGGAGTGCAAGGTTTTGAAGAGAATGGTAGCTGTTTTCTGTGTAATTTTAGGGAAATGTGACACAGGTGCATTTTAAGCAGAAAACAGAGGGGAGAAGAAATATACTTGGGTGACTTGTAAGACTTAGGCTAAGCATGACTTGGCCTGGAGATATTGAAAGAACAGGTGGAGACAGAAGAGCTGAGGAGAAAACTTTGGGCCTGAGGGAAGTGGCAGGAAGTGATATTTGAGACATTTGCTGAATGATGGTTGGACAGAAGCAAAGTAATGGTGGAGAACAGGAGAGAGGGTTTCCAGTGGCTTCTCAGGAGTGCACAGGTGGCAGAGCAGAAGATTCCTGGAAGGATTTCAGGGTTGTTTTGCCCCTGGCTGTCCAGCAGAGTGAGAGGGCCACTGAAATCTGGTCCTTTACCCTCTCCTGAGGACTCTTGGGCAGGTTTTCCAGGGACCTGAGGGTCCTATCTTTCCCTCCATGTACCTATGGGTCATGTGATATCAGGTATGGTTCTGTCTGCAGGATTCAGGGACCTCAGATAGAGCTGAGCTACTGATTCTTCCTTGGAAAGAGTATGGGGTTGGCATCAGGATGTGTTACTATGAACATGGCCCAACTGACCCTGTGAGCCATTGTTTCTTTCATGTGTCTGAACACTTTACCTTTTCGTTCCTGTTAATGATATTCCTTAGAGTGATGTTCTCTACCCACACCACATGGGTATGTAACCAACATAAACAGAAAATGTCAACATGTTGGATAACATTAGCAGAACACACATTACAACAATAATCACAAGATAGCTAAATTTAATTAGCCTGGCACACCTGGGCTTTCTGCATGGGCATAGGCCTCTGTTTTAAAAACTGAAACCATAGCATTCTGTGGGTCTGGAAGTCACAGACATAATGATCTTTGCCTGGGAGACTCCTTTCCTTTAGGGTCTTCTTGAAATTATCTCAAGGAAGCCAAAGGTGTTGACAGGTGGTGACTGTTTGAGATTGCAGACTGCCCCCAGAGTGCCATTTGGCTCAGATGAGACAGGGCTGTGGAACTCAGCCACGGTCCCTCAGCCAGAAGGGACTCAGGAAATTTGTTGAGGGCTTTGCCTTCAGAGTTACTGGCTCAACCTCATCAATTTTTTATGGAATCCATATTGAACTGCAAACAGTCAGGGGTGAGGATTGGACAACTGGAACTCTGAACTTTTCATTTGAGCATTTTAGTCTGGAGGAGGGCAGAGGCAACAGTGAAGGTAGTTTCTGTCATCCATTCCAACAAAGTGGAAGTGATTCTTTAGGTTGATGACTTGCCTGATTCTCAGCCTGGAGGCAGGAAGGCAAATTGTTCTGTGGGGATATAAACCAGCCATATGTGGAAGGAGTCTCTGTCCCACTTTGGAGGACTGAGTTTCTTAAAGGCCACCTGATAACTCATGGAATTTTTCCCACTATATGTATGTATCTGTGTGTGTGAGTGTGTATGTGCATGTATGTGGGAGAGTGTCTATCCCTTTCAGTTTTGTTCAGTCTTTGCTGGGGTATTCTGCTTATCGGGATCTTCTTCCTCCTTTTGTTGAGTGCTGTGAGGCTGTGTTCACTTTGGATAAACTTGATCTTCTTGAAAGGCTTAACTTTTAGGGATTAAGGGGGTTACCAGCCAGAGGCATAATCAGGATCCTTTCTGTGGGATCCTGTGAAAGAAGGAATGTCAATGCTCCAGACGCAGACCTCTCAGGACCCAACTGAAATGAAGACTCGGTGTCTTGTGAGAGGAAGTGAATGGTGTTGTTAATGATTCTGAGTATACCAGTGTGCTATTATCACATTAATACTGTGTAACAAACCATCCTCATGCCAGCAAGCTTAAATGAACAGTTACTCCTTACTTTTTGTTCCTGTGTATTCAGGCTGAGCAGGAAAGCTCTGCTTCAGGGTGAGAGTTAGTTAGGCATAGGTCCAGCTCCACATTGTGTTTAGTTCTTTATAAGGCTGCTTTTTTTTTGAGATGGGGTCTCACTTTGTAGTTCAGGCTGGCCCTGAGCTCACTATGTAGCCTAGGCAAGCCTCAAACTTAGCAATTCTCCTGCCTCTGCCTCCTGAGTGCTGGGATGACAGGCGTGAGCCAGGCACTGTGGTATGTGGTACTGATCGCTGCTGGGTGTGAGTCATCATGCCCGGTATTGTTGTCTGTGGTTACTGGGGATCGAACCAGGGACTTTGTGCTTGCTAGGCAGGTGCTGGAACCACTGAACTAAATCTCCAGCCCAGACCTACTGTTTTTGCTTAGATAAATGGCTACCTGGGGCATGCTTCTCCAGGCACAAATCTGTGGAGCCGGACGGAAAGTCTTTCTTAAGCCTAACGCAGGGATCCAATTCATTTGTCTTAGTCACTGGGGACAAAATACCCCAACACCCACAATTTAAAGGAGGAGAAGCTTATTTTGGTTTAAGCATTTAGTCCGCAGTGGACTGGGTCTAAGGGAGAGCAGCATGGTGGATGCGCCTGGGTGGAGGACTGCTGCTCATCATGGCAGCTGGGAAGTGGAGAGGGAAGAGGAGCCTGGGTGAGAATACATCCTTCCACGTCACAGTGACCCATCTCAACCAGGCCGCACCTCTTGACAAGTCAGCTATAGTGCCCAGAAACCAACTGCCTTTCCCACAGGGGCCTTTCTGGGGACATATATCTAACTGTAATGCCAGCAGTGCAGCTCATTTGCCCTGATGGAGCTTATGGTCTGACAGAGAAGACAGAGAATGTCTAGTTAATTGTAAATGTGGCAGGGGTCACTCTGGAGGGCAGCGGTATAATGGGATGTTAGACATTGGGCCCTCCAACCTGGCTGGGTATGACTTCCCTGACAAAGTGATTTGATGGCTGGGTTGAAGTAGAGATGAGCCAGGCTAAAATGAGGAAATTAGCGGCAGTAGCTACAGTTGCATTATGCTGTGTGACCTCACTGTCCTAAACCCTTTGCATTTGCTGAGTCACGGTGACCCTGTGAGACAGATACTGTTATTCTCATTCTGCAGAAGCAGAAATGGAAGCAGAGAGGGGCTATTAAGTGCTCTATGGACACACAGCTTGAAGGCATAGAGGTAGAATCTGAACTCCTAAGTCTGGTTTCCCCATTGTGTGCTGTGAACTTAGCCCTGCAGTGAGGCTATGGTGGGGCCAGGCTGCAGGATATCATGGGTTGGTAGAGGATTTGGGACTTTACCCTAAGGAGAAGAGTATATCCCTGAGAGTTCAGCTTATGTGGGTTTACATGTGTAAGCAGGAGCATGTCAGCCTTAGTTTTAGAAGATTTAGGGTTTTTCTGTTTAGAATTGTACTTTCTGTGTGTAATGGCAGAGGGGTGCAGTGGTATGTCTGGGGAGAAGAAGTTCTGGTCTGTGATTCTGGGCATTCAGTCTCCTCATCCTCAGCTCCACAGCCCAAATAATGGTGATCCCGCTAGCTGTGGCCCAGGGCTGAGCTCCATCTTCTGTTCACCTGTGGTGCTTGTAAGTGGGACTGTCCATACTCGTCACTGTCCACTGCCAGCTGCACAGCCTTCCCAGGTCAGCCTCACCATCCCTCTGGGCACAGCATCCAGTGGGATTGCCTGGCAACCCCAGACTTGGCATGGTGGTGTTCTTGTTCTCTAGAGGATGCTACATTAGGCGTAGATAGCACCAGGCGGTGTGACACCAGAGCCCATTGTACTTTCAGGGAGGTCAGCTATGTGGAGAGTGGACAGGATGCCTGGGGGAAAGGTCATGGTGGGTGTGGGCTGAATGTGGCCAGGCATTTGGATACGACGCAGAGGGTTCAGGGAGCTGTTAGAACAAAACAGAGTTGGTCACTGTATATTGTGGTGCTCAGGGATCATAGATCTGGGAGCATCTTTGCAAGACTCATAGACTTGAAACCATACTTTATACAGGAGGAACTAAAATCCTCTCACACGAACTAAGGAGTCAAAGGATAAGATGCTCCAGGCAGGTGGACTTACACATTACCTTCCTCACCTTACAAATAAGTTTAGGCCACATACTTTGTGGAATCTCTACCAGGCCTTTCCTTCTGAGTTCTACAAAGGCAGTCTTAGTCTTCAAGCTGATCTCGTAGCAAAGTCCAACGTCTCAAAGGGAGGCCAAGTAGGAGGGAGTGGAATCCACTGGATTTTTCCCACCCTAGGCTCTTCCTACCTCTATATCCCTGGATTTCTCACTCCTCTCCTCTACCTTCCCCCCTTTCCAAAGACCTCTGTGTCTGTTTGCTTTAGCCTCTCTGGCTTTGATCACATCTGGAGCATTTTGTAGAGCTGATGAGTATGTTTTCCTGTTGGGACACATGGTGTGTATCAGAGGCACTTAAGATCTGGATGGGTGGAAAAGCCTGCATGGTATCTCAGGGGTCGCTGGCCTGGAGGGCAGGTGGCAGCTGCATGGCAGGGATCTGGTGTGAGGGCCAGCTGACTCTATGGACAGGCTCAAGGCTCAGCCTGAGGACTGTCTCTCCAAAAAAGGCTTGAGTTGTTCAGGTGCTGGCGGTGGTGGTATGTAGGAGGATTGACTAGGCAGACTCCCCTTCCTTGTTGCTGTAACTAGTGCCCTTCATGGAAACCAGGGCTCCTATCTGTTCATCCAGTGATAAGAACCAACTGTGTGTCACCGATAGGTGGATGGTAGGTGATGACTTCACATGAGTCTTCTGTGAAGGTGACAGTCGTCTTCATTGTGGCCGCCAGGACAAGTGGCAGTGTGTTGGCTTTCCACAGGAGCAGAGCCAGGACATGCCTACTCGAGGTTCCAGCTCTTGGCTGTTCCTCATATCGCCTGGACTATTCATCCTTAGAGTCCTGTGGACGGGGTCAGCTAGTCCTGTGTAACGGAGGCTTTTGGTAGGCAGCATGGGTGATAGATACAGACACGTTCTGAAAGTGTGATTCTAAGGTGACATTTGCCCTACTGTTTCTTTTATTTCTTCTTTTCGTGGGTGGGAGGGTAATAGGAGGGGAATCTAGCAGACATTCACTGGAGCCTGACCTCAGCATGGTGTTTCAGAGCTCCATGAGGCCCACAGGCTGTCTGGGCCCCACTCGCATCTCCAGGGCTTGAGGAATTTATCTCCAGGCTCCTTCTTTGCCTCTTCCTGGTCCCTTTGAAAGTTCTCCTCCTCCCTCCAATAACCCTTTCTTAAATTTTCATCTTGTCCTTATAGTCCATCTCTAACGATGCTCTGATTCATGTTGAGTCTTCCAGTCTTAGGGACAAGTCACCACCATCTGGGCCTGCCTGAGTTGGTCCTAGAAAGTGATAGGAAGTATTTATAGATCTGGGCCAGGGATGGGGCTGGGAATGCCAAGCAGAGCTCAGCCTTGAAGGTTGTTTACACTCTTGCAACTCTAGCAGAGAGCAGCTCTGTCTACCCATGGCTCAAATTAAATTGCAGATGCCCCTGAGCTCGGTTAGGAACATGAGCAACTGGTGAGCTGCAGACTTCAAGCAGTGAGCAAGCTCAGCAGGGGAGATGCCTGGTGAAGAGCTGGCCAGGAGTGGATTTTTCCAACTGATGTCTTTCCAGGAGACTTCCCTGACCTCTTGGATTCCAGGGATGGCAGCATCTCGCATGGGCAGGACATCTGGGTTATGGCTGCTCCTGGGTTGTGAGATGGTGAGCGAAGAGTAAATCTCTCAGTCCTTTCATTTAACTGTCCTGCTTAGGAAGAGATTTAGGAAGAAGGTGGAGAGCTGAGTGTGTCCCATGAGGGGAGCCTGTGGCATTGAGCTTCTGCTTTGAGGCCGAGCCCACAGTCAGGATGCTGTGCTGAGGGTGCAGCTTGCCTGGCCCAGCCACTCTGGGGAGGAGTAGGCAGCACCTGTGTGCTGTGCCTGGCTTGCTCATTGCTCACTTGGCAATTAGTCCAGTCACTGATTCTGCTAGCAGCTGTGCTGTGGCAGGAACTGACCCAGACACAGGGGAACTTAAGTCCTGACTCTCAAGGAGCTTATACTCAAGTTCGAATAAAAGATAAATCTCTCATAGTGAGTGTCCAGTGAGCCCTAGGAGGTAGCAGAGAACTTGCCAGGGGAGGCCTCCTGCAAGATGCAGTGCCTGAGCTGAGGTTTGACTAATGAACTGATGTAAATTGAATGTAGAAGAATGAGTTTGTCTTAAGTAGGGTTCTCTAGAAGAGTAGAAACAATATAAAATATATGCCTTCTGTTTGGGCTCATGGCATATTGGCTGGTGCCATCCACCTCCAGGGTGGGTGGGTCCTCCCCATCAGCGGCTGGCCTGCATGTGAGGCACAGGAATGCAGCACTTTCCTCACCTGCAGTGCTGACTCATGTTGACGTATCAGTTAAAGCCACAGGGATGGTTACAGCCAGGGATAAGACACTTGAGTTACAGGACAAAGGTATTGACAAGGTGCTGAGTGGGGCTAAAGTAGCAGTGTGGCTGGAGTAGAGAGCGTGTGGGAGACCCAGTTGGATGTGAGGCAGGGATCAGAGTAGGAAGCCAGCCAGTGGAAGGCTTGGAGTAAGAACCTGCCAAATTAACTTTAGGAGTGTTATTTGAGGATTAGGAAAAGTTTCCCCATGCTTTTCCCCCTAAGTATGTCATTGTCGGTGCAAAGCAAGGCCTTGTAGAGGATGGTGCAGGCTGCAGCCCCCTAGGACAGACAAGGCTTTGGAAAGGGCTGACCAGAAGAACCAGTCTGGTTTGTTGTCCTGATACTACTCCTCATGGTAAACAAGGTTCTTTCTGCACTTCCAGTGATGGAAAGCAACAGTGCAAATCAGTGAGGAAATAGGCTTAGGAAGAAAGCTCAATATCCAAGGCCACACTAAAAATTAACACCAAGTCCAAGTAAAAGCCAGACAGAAATGATGGCCTCAGAGCTCTGTTCAAGAGTATCTTCTTCATTTTCAACACTCTCCCTTGTATCCCTTGTGGAGATTTGTGGCACGAGTATTCATAGGAAATTACACAAAGTCCACATGTGTACTACAAATCCACATTTGCCGTGATGTTTTCTATCAGCTGGGTTTGCTCTTTTCTATCTACTTTTGCCCTCAGCTTCCCTGGAGGGGAGATTATAAAGAACAAAAACAGGATGGCTGGTCAGGGTCAGTTCACGAGTGGTGTCATGGAGTATTCTTAGTAGTTCTTGATCCTCCAGAACAGGAGGCATACTTACCAAATCTTCTGTTGGTGCACATCTAGGTGAAGTGGCTACTGCAAAAGATAACAGAATCAAGATTCGAAATGTTTTTGACAAGATAAGACCCTGAGTCAAAACCATGGTGAAATTTTCAGTGATAGATGTGAAGTCTGTTAACACTACCCAGGACAGAGAGGCCAGATTTGGCAGGCAGTGTGTGAGAGGGATGGGTGGGGCTACTGTGAGTACAGCCAACTAAACATGAGAACCTGGCTGTCATGAGCTTGTCTTGCACGGATGTCAGAAATAAGTGGGTACAGATTGCAGGTAGTTATGGTGTTGTCATATTGAACTGTTTGGTCTCCCATGAAAGATGGTGCTCAGTTCTTAATACCCCATTTTAGGTAGTTTTAGGATGTAGAGAACTTTCATAGATATTGGAAATGAGTGGTTCCAGGAGGGATTTGGGCCAGTAGATTTTTTTTAATTGGCTCAACAGATATTTTAGAAACATTAAATGTGAATATTTTCAGTTGGAGCTCAGACACCAGTCCTCTGCAGCTCTTAACATTCCTATTGCCTGTGTCTAACTCTTCCACATACGTGTATGACCCTTGGGTTTAAGTAATGGTTTCCAACTCTAGCTGCTCCCTAGGATCACCTCAAGAACTTTAAAATACAGATACACATCTGGCTAAAATTGAAATAACTGCTAATGACCAGCTTTTATGTCATAAACAACTCAAAATCTGTTTAGTATATATATATGTATGTGTGTATATACATACATACATATATATATATAATTGCTTTCAGACTTAGACAACGAGTAACTAATCTTTGAAAGAACAAGCTTTACTTAAAAAAAAGACAAATTTTATTCTACAGTATCTCTAGACAGGCAGAAAAATAAGATAGCAAGATAGTCAACATAAACTCAGCCAGATTGATTATATTATATTAAATAAATGACCTAGATATAAAAATAATCAGATGTAATGATTAAAATAAATGTAATGATTAAAATTAAAATGTAAAGAGTAAAAATAATCAGATGTAATGAAAATGCAGTACCTTAGTACATGCTATGATTAAAAACATGCCTTAAATATAAGGACACAGAAATGTTAAAAGTGAAGGGATGGGGAATGGGAAAAAAATTAAATTGTCTCATATACTGGTACAAATTCCCAATATTGAGTGTGATCATGATATGATGTGTATATATAATGTACCAATAAAGATAAAAATTTTAAAAAGTGAAGAAATGAAAAATACTAATTTTAAAAAGTTGTAAATACTAATTTTAAAAAGTTGTAGTGGTTATATTGATACCAAACATAGCAAACTTCAGGATAAGAATATTATTGCATATATAGATAAGATTTGTATCGATAAAAAGTCAGTTCAATAAACAGACATAGCAATCCTGAAAGTACTTAATTAACATGTCTTCAAAACTGTCAGAACAAAAGTTGACTAAATAGGAGAAATAGACTGTTGAGTTACATTTAGTGACTTCTGCTTTCTCAGTAACTGATATAACAAGTTGCCAGTTTATTAGGATATGAGAGACTAGAACAACATTGTAGTGAACTTGTCACTGTTTACAGAACACTGTAAACTGCAGTAAACTTGCATATTGATTTTTTTAACCCAAATCAACTATGTTCTAGCCCATAAAACAAGTTCCAATTATTTTAAAGAAATGGGACCACACAGCATATATCTTTAGACCACAGTGAAGTTAAACTAGAATTCTGTACCAGAAAGGCCTATCCATGGGTCAGCTGGTCTACTGTCCCCACATTTACGCTGGGTGTCACCTCATTCATCTGTTGCAAATGAACCTAAGCCCAGACAGATCAAGGTGGCTTCTGAAGTTTCAAAATAAGTGACAGTTACTAACTAAACATTTATTAGCTATTGTAAAGGAGTTTGATAAGCCTGTTCATCCCAACTAACTGCTCCTTCATGCTCTCTGACTGTCTCTTGTGAAAGAGTTAACTCTAGGCAAACATCTGAATTCTAGAGATAGCACTTTGTTGCTCTTATAACTGGTGACAGGAAAACAGAACCCAGAGACTCAGCTTGGCACAGGACCACCTGGGGCTTAGTCTTAGTCTAAGGCATCATGCCCAAGGGCAAAGGGTACAGGCTTCCACAGATGTTTGTAAGCAAGGGTGGAGAGGATAACTAAATGGTATGTATTATTTGAAAAGCTAATGTCACCAAATAAGAGCCCTTTTCAGCATTCATTATGTTAGTCATCAGGCCATTGTTTTTGCCAGTGAAAATCCATTTCTGACACTCAGCATGTTAATAAATCATGTCTTGATTATTTTTTGATTTAATCTTTTCTTGCGGGTCTTCTGCATGCTCATAGTAAGACAAAAGGTCTTATAGTAGCAGCCTCTAAGTATGGGCTTCCTGGACAGGAGTCAGCAGAATCCCAGGCCCTGGACCTTCTTGACTGCCACCCTAACCATGGCCTCTGCAATAAAGACAGTACTCTCATGTTTTATATGGTAAAGTGTTTGAAAGCAAATGTGTAGCACTGTAACATTTTCCTAGATGGTGTTCTCCTCTTTTAAAAATGTCCAGGGAAAGGCGCCCGCTGGCCTGGCCCCGCAGCCTATTCCAGTATCTCATAGTCATCAAGGTTTCCTTTCATTCTCTTCCAGAACTGTTTCCAGGAACAGACTTACTCTTGTTTGCATAGTTTCCTTCAGACGGCACACAGCCTGCTGCCTGCACCCCCCTCAACTGATTTAAGGCATGTAGTTGCTGAGGGCACAGAGCGGGTTTGGCCCTGTCTCCCAGGGGCTTGTTTACCAGCACGGGACTGTCTTGCAGCCGCATACATGGCTGTTCACTTTTTCTCTGTGGTTATCACGCTCATAGCTTTATGCTCAGATAATTATTTCCGACTATCATTTTGTTCACTTGTTGTCTTGACCTAAATCAGAGGATGGGCTAAACATGCTCAGGGCTTGCACAGATTGATGGGAATTTCTGTTTTATGGGGTGATGGCTTCAGAGCCTAAGAAATCAGACACTGCTGCTTGGGGTCAGGGCACAGGCTACATGGCTTCTGTAAAATATGAGTAGTTCTTTTCATGTTTTACTTTTTATTTTATAACAATTTCAAACAGAATATTAAAAAAAAATCTCTATTGCCCGTTCTCAGATTCATCAAAATTGCTCATACTTGCCATTATGAATATAACATTCAATCTATTAGAGGATATAAATATATGTGCATGAATAGAAATATGAACAGATTACTATTATTGTACTATTTAAGAGTATGTGACAGACATCATGGTATTTAAGCCCTAAATACGTCAGTGTATAATTTTCAAAAACTGGGACTTTTTTCTTACAGGAACTTGGACATTGGTTCAATATCATTATTCTACAACCCATATTGAAATTTCAGTTGCCCCAAAAAGGTTCTATGTTAAAATTTACTTTTTTTCTGATCAAAGACCCAAGCTAGGATCACATATTACATTTAGTTGGTGTTCCTGTGCAGTCTTTTAAGATCTTGACTCTTTTCTTTGTCTTTCATACATGATGCTTTTGAAGAATAAAGGCGCTTTTATGGATGTTCTCTCCTGTTTGGATTTGTCTGAGGAGTGGGCTCAAATTGTCTGTTTTAGCAGGTTTCCTACACAAGTCACCTGCACCTTTCCACTGTACCATGGCAGGAGGCTGTCCTGCCCCTGTGTGGTCCCTTTCCCTGCTGTTAGTTCTGAGCATTGGATGGTGGTCATGCCTCCCAGGTGCCTCTACGGTGAGATTACTGCTTTTTCATGCAAATTATTCCGCAATCTTTGAGGAGAATCTTTGAGACTATGTGATCCATAGCTTGCTCTTTATCAAATTTTCACACATTACTTTTGGCATCATGAGTTTTCTTTTGATCGCTGTATCTGCCAGGCATGATACATGTCGAAGGGCAAGAGATTGGAGGAACTGCTAATCACACACTTGTCTTATACACTGAACTCAGGGAAGAAAGTATATTTTTTAGATTACTTTGAATGGAAAGTAGAAGCGGGAGAAGAATTTACCTGTAACAGACTGTATTCTATGTGCTGTGGAAGGAGCTGAAGTGATTAAAAGTGGTGAAAGGACCTTGCCTGGAGGGAAGGGAGCAAGCAAGTTCTCATAGCTGAGGAGCTCTTGAGTTAGCACTAGCAAAGCAGAGCAAGTTTCCACAACTCAGCAGGTTGGTAGCCAGCCAGGTTTCATGTTTTAGATGTGGAGTCCTGGATCTAGAGAGATTCCCCAGAGCCCATCTGATTCAGTTCTTTGTCTCCGCTCAGGATTCACTGGAAATATCAGATGGTTTAGACTTTTCTTATCTATACTTTCTAAGGGGAGGTCCTGCCATTCCTTGTCACATGACACAGACCTGGGAATTTAGGATCCAAAAAGAAAAAAATTAGATGTGATTTCTACCCTTAGTAAAATTATACTTTCTGAAAGAGATGCTTCAAGTAACCATTCCCCACCTGCATCAATTTTTTTTTTAGACAGGGTCTTGCTTTGTAGTTCATGCTGGCCCTGAGCTCACTATGTAGCCCAGGCAAGCCTCGAACTCAGCAATCCTCCTGTCTCTGCCTCCCGAGCGCTGGGATGACAGGCATGAGCCACCACGCCCGGCACTGTGGCATGTGGTGCTGACTGCTGGTTGATTGTTGGTGGGCGCGAGTCACCACGCCCAGCACTGTATGTGGTCACCGGGATCGAACTCAGGACCTTGCGCTTGCGAGGCAGGCGCCGGAACCACTGAGCCAAATCTCTGGCCCCTGCATCAAAATTTTATCAGCTTTAAATCTAAAGTTGAACCTACTGCTTTGGGACTTTGCTGGTTTTTAAGTGTTTTTCTTCTTTCTGGTTCTCCTGAGATACCATCTTTGGTATTTAACATTCATGACCCCATGTGGTTCATTACATTTTCATGTAGAATTTGTCATAGCTCAACATGAGCATATTCATAGACTCTGTGAGTCTACTGATTAGAAGATGCACATTTTATTTATTTATTTATTTTTATTATTATTATTATTATTTTTTGAGACAAGGTCTCACTTTGTAGTTCAGGCTGGCCCTGACCTCACTATGTAGCCCAGGCAAACCTTGAACTCAGCAGTCCTCCTGTTTCTGCCTCCCGAGTGCTGGGATTACAGGCGTGAGCCACCATACCTGGCACTGTGTTTGTGGTATTGATTGCTGGTGGGCGTGAGTCACCACGCCCAGCACTGTATGTGGTTGCGGCATGTAACTCAAAGCCTTGTACTTGCGAGCCAGACGCTGGAACCACTGAGCTAAATCTCTGGCCTGATGCACATTTATTTTATGTAATATTAAGAAAGAGAATGCTTTCAATTCCATTATGACTGGCCATCTCTTGTAGTGGCATTCCGATCTTAGAGGGGGTAAAGAAAAGTGCCTATTTAAATTGATGAAATACGGTGTAAGTCTGCAAGACTCGGTGGAGAAGACTGTAAGCCTATCTTTTGTGTTAGTTTGTTCATTCATTCAACAGCTATTAAGTGTTAATGAATGTACTAGCTTCTGTGGGGAGCTGCAAAGAATCCCATTAGCACTTAGCTGAAATTAGAGAGAACTAAAAACTGAACTTTGATATCTTTGAGTTTAAATGCTAGTTCCACTGTTCTTGACTATATAAAACTCATTTGACTGTTTGTGAATCCTAATGTATAGAATGGGGTGGTCATGCTACTATTAAAGATGGGGATAATATCTGCAAATGATCTCGCTTAGTATCTGACACATGCACCAGTCTTGGTAGACCAGGCACTCAGATATTAGTGAATTTATAGGCAGGCACACAGTAATATGCTCTTTAAATCAGAGTGCATTACAACGGGGCATTCCTTCTGAGCTCTGAATGTGTTCCCTTTGGCCTGTTGGCAGCTGCTCTGTTCCATTTCCAGTGGAGATGGAGAGCAGCTGGGCGCCATCCTTTGATAAAGCTGAGGGTAGGGTGTAGTCACCTTGCACAATCGTCTCGAGACCGTGGGCCTGATGTGTCGCCTCGCCCATCTGAGCACTTGACATTTGGGGCCCTTCCTCCTCAGGCCCACAAGCAGATGCCTGCTGTCACCTAATTGCTGTTGCTTTCTTGGCTGTGAACGCTAATGCCGGGGCTGGGTGCCACTGCCATTCAGGGTTGTTGACCAGCTACAATTATTTCCCCAGTGTGTTCCAAGCTTGCTTGAAACCATACTACGCATGGCTTTCTTTTTGTTTTTTCCTTTTCATTTTGAAATCTGTATGTGTTTTTCTGGTATAAGTAGGTGGGGAGCGGAATTAAATCCATATGTTCATGATGCGTTTATCCTGAAATAATAAGGCCTTTTTGGGACAGAGCCTTTGGTGTCCTCACGGGCCTTTTACAGATCCCAGCTCAGCCTCCTCCTCTCCTCAGTGCATGAGGCTGCCTTGCAAGGCCTGAGGGTCCAACATGGGGACCCAAAAGGATGCGGTCTTTGATTTAAAACTCAAAGACTTAAAATTTGACCTGTGAGAAGAAGGCAGTGGTCGTGGGACCCTGACTGTCTGAGGTCAGAGGGACGCCTTGCCGTATAGCCCTTCTGTACCCAGATGCTGAGGGGAAGCTTGTGTTGCCCAGAGGCCTGGGGACAGAACCGGGCTACTCCTGAAAAGCTTTAGTGATTTAAATTTCTTCAGTGTGAGTCTGACAATGCATCCTCCCGCTGCCCCGCTGGGAGGGCTCTGTGTGCCCATCCATGCCTTCTTTCAGCGGAAATGCCAGTGGGACAACAGGACAAACAGGCCTTTGAAGTGCCTGCAGTCATCCTGAGAGAAAAGACACAACCAGGGAACAACTGCAGAGGGGTCGGGTGGAAGTTCTCAGGCAGTGGAGGCTGGAGATGTGTTGGCCTGCCGTGGCTGTTGGACTCTGTGTCAGTTGTTTGTCTGTATCTGTGACCTTCATTTTCTATTCCAAAGAGAGGTGGGGAGGTTTGTGCATGCCAGGGTGTGTGAGGGCATTTCACAGATTGTGAAGTGTGATGCAGCTTTTCTTCACTGACAGGCATCATAAGGCAGACATAATGTGTGGAGGAAGTCGATGCCAGAATGTGACGAACAAGTATGAAGAGATTTACTTGCCAGCAGTGTCCACGGCTGGAGTGTGGTCTGAGCAAGGACTGATGGGTGGGGACCTTTCCCCAGGACTCAGGCTGGGGAAGGATCCTTGTGATCAGTTCCTGTGGTGATGGTGGGCTCACCATTTTAACTGCGACTGGAATAGTCAGGGATCGGGTTGGTAGATGTCAGTTTTAACAGCTTCTAAAGCCACTTTTATGCTGAAATGCTCAGTCCATCTGTCTTTGTCCATCACTATCATTTACTGCTCACCATACCAAAGACCGTGGAAGGTTCTGTGGGCAGTCAGACAGGCAGGTTCCAAACTAAGGCATATGCAGTGTGGAGGCAAATGAGTTCACTGTAGATGGACCAGAAGGACAAAACTCTTTTGAAACACTCATACAGAAAAGATTTATGGTGCTCAGGGTAATGCATCTTAATATTTGGAAAAACAATTTGGAAATGTTTCCTCTTTGTTCTCCCATAATTTTTACAGTGACTCATATGAGCATATGTGACCTTTTGGGTTAGGATGAGACAATGAAGATTGTTTCTGTTTTGTAGAGTTTGTTTTCCTGTGTGTATGGGTGCATACAGTTAGTCCTTTCTCTTATCCATTAACAATATTACAGTGGTAGAGGGAAGGCAAAATTAGCAGTGGAAAGAACAAGTTTGGAGTTGGCAGAAGGGCAGGGCAGTGGTAGAGATCAAAGACTCTGAAAATAGGCTTTGGGTGGAAATGCAGATGCGTAGCTGCCTGGTGTGTAATCTCTGGCAGGGGAATTAGCTTCTTTGAGAAGTTATTTTTTAACTGCAGTTTGGTACAGTGCCTTCTAATTCATAGGGTAGAATTTAAACTATTTCTATACAGGAAGCAACATAGGTGCTCAATAAGCACTTCATTCCTCTTGTTTAATGGAGCTGGGAGTGGGGAACAAACTCAGGAGAAGGAAAATCCTCAAATTCAGTGCTAGGACAGAGGTGGCATGGTTATTTTCAAGGTGAGACCTTACATTTGAAAGAAAAACACGTTTTGGTTGAGATTCCACATGGTCAAACCTGGGGCAGAGATCAAACTGTCAGCACTCACGGTGGGCACAGCCTGAGTTTGGGTAAAGGGTGGTCCTCTCCTCGGGTGGGCAGGTTCTGACTCAGCCTTCACAGGGTCTAGCCAGGCTGACACCAAGTGCTGTCTCAAAACCAGCATTCCCCAGCTTTGAGTAGAATCCACACGCTCAGCGGGGCCCTCCCTGCTCAGGCCATCAGCGGAAGTGCAGATGTGACTGCTACACGCCCTTTGCTGAGCTCGCCTTCCCATAGTGAATGGAGAGGAATGACTTCCTGTCATAGGAGGGAGAAGGTTTATTTTTCCCCTCTGCCCTTCCACACGTGGACCAAAAGCCTTCATTTCCTGTCTACCAAGAAGAATTACTGTTTGAATTCTTATGCCTGAATGATTCTGAATTCTCATTTTATCCCCATTTTTTCTTAACTAGAGTAGAAATTATCATATGACAATGAAGGTGGCGGTGGTGATGATGATGGAACAAGTACTTACCAGGTGCTAAGTGCCATTCTGATCCCTTAAAATACATTTCAATGCATAGAGGTCTTCGACAGTCTGAGATCTGCTTTCGACAGTCTGAGATCTGCTTTCTGGTGTGAGCCTGCCTGTTGCTAGCAGTAGTTCTGACAAGCTTGGAATCCCCTTGGCATCAGTTCCCTGATCTGTAAAGTGACAGCTGAAGTGTGAAACAGACCAGCGATTGCCAGATCTGCTCACCCCATTTGACCTTTAGGACCTTGGATTATTAGGTTCTGGCAAGAGAGAAGTGACACATTCCCATTGGGCAGTTGAAGACTATGGAAACCAACAGAGGATGGGAAACACCCACCATGGCAGAGACTGCAAGGGACTTGGTGGCACAGGGACAGGAGGGAGGAGTGAGCCCAAGACTCAGAGTGCTTGGCCCAGTGACACCATGTAAGGGGTGTTGTGCCCGTTGCCAGCACAGGCCTATGCAGCCAGAAAGCTGGGGGATCGGTGCCCCAAGGTCTTTCTTGCTGCACCCTCTGATTTCTGCTCACACCTCCAACTGGCCAATGCAGAAGGCAAAGAGCCCAGGAGCCTGGTTGCTGCACAGTCTTCAAACACCTGTTGCTGGGCATAGAGTGGGGGAGAGCAGAGACTGGGTTTGCAACTCCACACTGACTTCTTGTGCAAAGTACCCTAAAATGGATTATTTTTTTAAAAATTGAATTCTTTATTGGTACAATTTATATACATCTCACAATCACACATAACATTGGTGAATTTGCACCACTATATAACACAAGTTAATTCTCATTTTTAATCATATTCCTCCCCACCCCACCTCCCCACCCCCTATATACATGCTCTTTTATTTTCTTTCAGAATCATATTTATTCCTTCCCCTCATTACATTCCTACACCAAATTTCCTTTGGAAATTTCCCATTCTACAAAAGCTGTCATACTTTCTAGAGCTCATTTGCATCTACTGGTGCTCATATCAGAGAAGATCCGGTATTTGCCTATCTGTGATCTATTTATTTCACTCATTACCATGTCCTCCAGGTGTATAAAATGGATTATTTTTAAGTTAATGTATAAAGACATGTTGTAAGTAGACATGTTCTATTGTATATATATCTGTATGTTTAGATACCATACTGTAAAATTCACTTAAGTGCAGTCTTTCCTAAGATTCGTCCATATAAATGCAAGTTTGCCCTTTTCCTTCTCAGTAAGAGTGGCATGTGCTCTTTGTGTATCACACTAAATTATGTAATATAGTCTAACAAATACCAAGATGTTCTAACAAATACAAGTAAAAATAGCAGAGTAGTTCGTCTTGATTTGGAGAATGATATATGTAAACTATAGATTAAAATTTATCATCCTACTACATCCTCAAAATACAGAGAATCCTCCACACCTTTGTACCTTGAAATATGGCATGTTTGCTTTTTGAGTTAAACATTTAACTGGTTTGTTAGTCCACATTTCATTTCTAAATGATGATCTGAGGAGAAGGTTTTAGGCTATCACTGCAAAGAATTCTCTGTAGTTATGCTGGGGGTTTGGGGTCCACTTGTAACTCCTGATATGTGAAAAACTGGATTCAGTTGATGTAGTGTCTCCCTTCCCATTTAGCATGGTTTTTGGAGTCTATATGTCATGCAATGGTTTGCATCAGTTACATGCATGTTCTATGTTTTCACTAAACCTGAGAAAAGAAAGACACATGGAACTCATGGTCCTATTCATGGGCTTCCCTGGGACACAGGGACCTCCCATTAGACACACTTCTTAATGGCAGTGCCTCCTTCCCGCAGTGCCATGGGCTGGAGACCTGGCCTTTGGCACACAGATCTCCTGCCTCTGCCTCTTGAGTGCTGGGATGACAGGCATGAGCCACCATGCCTGGCAGTAATTTTCTTTTTTTTTTTTTTTTTTTTTTGAGACAGGGTCTCACTTTGTAGTTCATGCTGGCCCTGAGCTCACTATGTAGCCCAGGCAAGCCTGGAACTCAGCAATCCTCCTGCCTCTGCCTCCCGAGTGCTGGGATTACAGGCATGAGCCACCACACCCCAGCACTGTGGTGTGTGGTATTGATTGCTGGTGGGCATGAGTCACCACACCCAACGTTGTATGTGGTTACCGGGATCGAGCTCAGGACCTTGCGCTTGTGAGGCAGGTGCCAGAACCACTGAGCTAAATCTCTGGCCCAGCCCATTTATTTTTACTAGGGAGAGTTTTTTTTTCCTGGCTGCCCAGGCTGCTTCTGTTGCTGGGAATTTCCAGACTTGTCTTCCACAGAGCCAAAAATTGTGATGTTTAATTAAAGGCTCAGAATGTTTCTCCCAGTGTCCCTTCACTTACCTGTGGCACGGTGAATCACCCCCAGATCTGTCACCAGAGGGCCAGAAGAGCTTGCAGGTATCTGTCAGGGCAGAAGGGAAGGTGCTGTGTCTGCATCCCCTCAGGCTGACTGCATGGCATGGTGTCACAGCAGAAGCTGTTTTTCCAGGTGCCAGGGCTGGCTCTTGGGAATGGGTCCTGTTTGCAGTCCCCTCCTCACTAAGGAGCCTGAGTACCTGTTTTGTATATGTACATCGATCCCCTGGATGTATGAGGTAATCAAACCTTCTGCCCACTTTCTTATTGGATTGTCTATCTCTTTTTTTTAATTGAATTCTTTATTGGTACAATTTATATACATCTCACAATCACATATAACATTGGGGAATTTGTACCAGTATATGACACAAGTTAATTCTCATTTTTACCCATATCCCTACCCACCCACACCTCCCCACCCCCTCTATACATACTCTTTTATTTTCTTTCGGAATCATATTTATTCCTTCCCCCCCCATTACATTCCCACACCAAATTTCCTATGGAAATTTTCCACTCTATAAAAACTGTCCTACTTTCTAGAACTCATTTGCATCTACAGGTGTTCATATCAAAGAGAAGTTCTAGTATTTGCCTATCTGTGATTATTTATTTCACTTATTAGTATATCCTCCAAGTGTCTCCATTTGCACATAAATGAATCGATATTGTTATTCTTTATGGCAGAATAATACTCCATTTTATAAAATAAACACATCTTCTTTATCCAGTCTCCAGTTGATGGGCATTTGGGTTGTTTCCAAGATTGAGCTATCACGAACTGAGCTGCTATGAACAAGGGTGTACATCTGTCTTTCCAATATGATTTTTAAAATTCTTTTGGGTATATTCCTAGCAGGGGGATAACAGGGTCAAATGGGACCCCTATTCCTAGCTTTCTGAGAAATCTCCGCACGGATCTCTCCAATGGTTGCACAAGTCTGCAATCCCACCAACAGTGGAGAAGGGTTCCTTTCTCCCCATAGCCACGCCAGCATTTATTATTGGTTGATTTTGTGATAGTGGCATTCTTTGTGGAGTGAGATGAAATCTTAGTGTTGTTTTCATTTGCATCTCTCGGATGACCAGTGATGTTGAACATTTCTTCATATGCCTCTTGGCTGCTTTGACTTCTGCCTCTGAGAAGTGTCTGTTCATTTCAGATGCCCATTTTTGAATTGGGTCTTTAAACTTGGGGAGGCTGATCTGTTTGAGTTCTTTATATATTGTAGATAATAGCCCTTTGTCTGATAAACAGCTAGTGAAGATTTTTTCCCATGTTGCTGGTTGTCTTTTAGCAGTGCCAGTGACTTCTTTTGCTGTGCAAAAGCTTTTCAGTAGGATGAGATCCCATTTGTTGATTTTTTCTGCTAGTTCTTGTGCTATAGAGGTTTTATTCATAAAGTCTCTGCCTAAGCCAATGTCTCCAAGAGTTTTACCTAACCTGTTTTCCAGTAGACTTATTGTTTCTATTTTAATGTTTAAGTCTCGTATCCATTGTGAGTTTAGTTTTGTGCATGGTGAAAGAGATAGGTCTAGCTTTAGCTTTTTGAAGGTTAAAGCCCAGTTTTTCCAGCACCATTTGTTAAAGAGGCTGTCTTTCCTCCACTGGGGATGTTTGCCTCCTTTGTCAAAGATAAGGTGGTTTAGTGTATCCGGGGTTGTTTCTGGCTCTTCTAATCTATTCCACTGGTCCTCGGGTCTGTTACTTTGCCAGTACCATGCAGTTTTTATCATAACAGCTTTATAGTAGGGTTTTAAATTGGGGATTGTAATACCCCCTGCTATGTAGTGGTTGCTTAGAATTGTTTTTGCTATTCTAGGTTTCTTGTGTTTCCAAATGAATTTTTGATTATTTTCTCTAGCTCTGTGAAGTATAGCGTTGGAATTTCAATTGGAATTGCATTGAATCTATATAGTAGTTGTGGGAGTATAGCCATTTTGACGATGTTGGTTTTCCCTACCCAAGAACAAGGGATATTTTTCCACTTTCTGGTTTCCTTTTCTATGTCATTTTTCAGAGTCCTATAGTTTTCAGAGTAGAGGTCTTTCACTTCCTTTGTTAGGTTGATTCCTAGATATTTCATTTTTCTGGGTGCTACTGTGAAAGGGATTGACTCCCCAATTTCTCTTTCAGTGAGTCTGTTGTTTGTGTAGACAAAGGCTGTTGATTTTTGAGCATTGACCCTGTATCCAGCAACACTACCAAATTT
>PVIC010024989.1:0-25616 GCA_004025085.1 Thryonomys swinderianus
TGTCTCTGCCTCCCGAGTGCTGGGATTACAGGCGTGAGCCACCACGCCCAGCATTGTGGTATTCGGTGTTGATTGTTGGTGGGTGTGAGTCTCCATGCCCAGCATTGTATGTGGTCACCAGGGATCGAACTCAGGACCTTGAGCTTGCGAGGCAGGCGCCGGAACCACTGAGCTAACCCTCCGGCCCTAAAATTTTTAAAAATTTAATAGAGTGGGCCGGAGGGTTAGCTCAGTGGTTCCGGCGCCTGCCTCGCAAGCACAAGGACCTGAGTTCGATCCCCGGTGACCACATATAATGCTGGGCGTGGTGGCTCACGCCTGTAATCCCAGCACTCAGGAGGCAGAGACAGGAGGATTGCTGAGTTCGGGGCGGCTTGCCTGGGCACCATAGTGAGCTCAGGGCCAGCCTGAACTACAAAGCGAGACCCTGTCTCCAAAAAGAAAAAAAAAATTTAAAAATTTAATAGAGTAAGCTCTGTTCTAAGTAGCTTTTTCCTCCTAAAAGCACTATCACCATTTTAAGGACTTACATGAATATAAAGAAATAAAACATTTCTAAAACATTTTTCTACTTTAATACTTTAAATCTGTTAACTAAGAATTTTTTTCTTATTAAAACCATAATTCAGAAAAAAGAAAGAAAAATAAATACAGTTTTGACTATGGTTTTAATGACCTTGGTTCCTAGATTGCATAATAAGAGGAACACATCTGTTAAATGACCTGAAAGTTTTAGTATCTAGCATGTAATTGTGTAAGAAGAAAATTTTACATAATGTTCCCAATCAAGGATAGACTCTTGGAAAAATTAAACTGATAATTTTGATTTAAAAATGACTGCCTTTTTCCTTATTTTGATACCATTGTAAAAACAATGTAAGCATGATAGTTTAATTTTATAACTCTTGGGTTGTGTTTTATTTTGTTTTGTTTTGGTTTTTTGCTGTACTGAGGATTGAACTTGGGCCTTTGTGCATCCAAAGTTGGTGTGGTACCACTTGAACTAAATCCCCAGCCCCTTGGGTGTTTTTCTCGTGAAAAGTCTGATTGCTTTGATTTGGTTGAATTTCTTCTATTGTTTTTTTTCTGGGCAGATAAACTAACACTAATTTACTTGAGATTTTAAAATTACAAAATCAACTATTTAAATGATCATAACTAGTATCCTTTAAAAAAGATTTTTTTTAATAAAACTAAAAATCACAGAGTTAATGTTAATTCCAGGTATGGTAGCTCACACGTGTAATCCCAGCACTTGGAAGGCAGAGGCAGGAGGATTGCTGAGTTAGAGATTTGCCTGGGCTACATAGTGAGCTCAGGGCCAGCCTGAACTACAAAGTAATACCCTGTCACAAAAAAAGAAAAAAAAAAAAAAACCCTAAAAGTCACAGAGTTAATATTGAATGAAATTTTATTTTCCAGGTCCTAGCTGACTTTAAACTAATATGAATTCATGTGAATAATTAATAATATTTGGAGACTTGAGCAGCATATTTAAGAATGCCTCACTTGTTGTTTTATATAATAAAGTATAGCCACTAGTAACAGGCAGAAGAGCTTGTATAAATTCCCTTGGTTAGGTGGTATATATACAGAATGTTTTAGAAAGATAAAAATGTGATAATGGATAATATACAAGATAATTGACATTTTCCTTATCAAGATGGAATGTAGAGTTTTTGTTTTGTTTTGTTTTGTTTGTTTTGTTTTTTTGAGACAGGGTCTCGCTTTGTAGTTCAGGCTGGCTCTGAGCTCATTATATAGCCTAGGCAAGTCTCAAACTCAGCAGTCCTCCTGTCTCTGCCTCCCCAGTGCTGGGATTACAGGCGTGAGCTACCACGCCTGGCACTGTGGTATGTGGTATTGATTGCTGGTGGGCTTGAGTCACCACGCCCAGCATTCTATGTGGTTACCGGGATCAAACTCAGGACCTTACGCTTGTGAGGCAGGCGCCGGAACCATTGAGCTAACCCTCCGGCCCTGGAATGTAGAGTTTTATCATAAACTTCATATGTTCTTAATGAGCCAAAACATTTATTTGTGATTTTTTTTTGGGGGGGGTGGTACCAGGGATTGAACTTGGGTCCTTGTGCATCCAAGATTGGCGCAGTACCACTTGAGCTAAATCCCCAGCCAATGAGCCAAAACATAAAAGAAAATGATGAAAGACAAATTTGAAATTATGCTATAACTTCATGTCCTTTTTTTTTTTTTTTTCCTGGTACCAGGGATTGAATTTGGGCCTTTGTGCTTCCAAAGTAGGTGCAGTGCCAGTTGAGCTAAATCCCCGGCCCATGCTATAACTTCAGATGGTCTCAAGGGATGTAAACTTGATTCTTGGATTTAAAGTAGTTACACATAATAAGTTTGAAAGGTGCAATGACACGTGTTAAATTGTTTTTAATAAGACAATGTTAATGAATTACTTCTTGTGTTGTGTTCTTTTTTGCAAATTGTGGCAAGATAATATGTATCATGAATCAAAACCAAATTGTAATTTAACCTTTTCCCACTCATAAAAGTCTCTTTTATCATCAACATGTATGTTTCCTCCGAAAGTGGATAACTGTATAAATTTGTTTGTTTGAAATTCTTTCCTGTTTATAGAAGAGGCGATTTTGTCACCTCTTGTACTGTAAGACCTACCAGGGGCAGAACAGCAGAACTGAAGGTAGAGTTTGTTTCTCAGCAGCCCCTGCTGCAAAGAAAAGCCAGAAGTGGATCATTTTAAACATATAATTAAGCACCATTAGGTCTTTTGAGGGGAAGCATCACTGTTAGAAATCTGAGTAATTTGGAGGTTTCCTCTTGAATTTAGCCAGTCTCTCTCACAGTCCTTATCCCTTAAAATGATAGTTTCTCTTTTCTAACCTCATATAAAACGTTCTGAAGGGACATTATTGTTTGAATCATTTGATCAGTGAAATTAAAAAGAGGCAGTTTTGTGCCCTTTTATCTTTGTAGCCATTGATGGCTACTGAGACTGTCAGGACTTTAAAAGTGAGAATTTTGGAAGTGAGGAAACTCTTGAGCTGAGAATGAAAAAGACCCAAGATGAAGCGCAGAATGCAGAGAGAATTCTATCAACAGTCATGAAGACACTGGAAGCCTCTGAGCTTGTTCTGTCAGAAGTCAGGAAATATAAGAATCTTTAAAAACATTTATACTCCCCCCACCCCCCACCCCCAGCAAAGGGCTGTGAGAATAAGGCTTCAGAAATTGGTCTGCTGCTCCTGCCAGGACCACTCAGTGGTCAGGTAGTGGTGTGAAACCGAGATCCTCTCATGCTGACCAGCTGGCCCTGATCCTTCGGAGCCAGAAGCAAGAAGAACCTTGGTGAGCATCGGTTTAGCTCCACCTCTGTGCGTGAGGCTTCTGAGAAGAGCCAGGACACCAGGGGAGCGCAGGAGGTCTAGGCACAGACAAGGTGCACCGTGAGCTCCATGTGTCTGTTGCCTCCATCCATGGGCAGGAGCCAGGTGGCCAAGAGCTCTGTGGAACCTCCAAGGAAGGAGCTGTCAGCAGAGGACCACAGCTCAGTGCAATTAGAAAGGGAAGAAAATGTTCTCTTGTACAGAGTAGAGGGAGTCAGCTTTCAAATAGAACTGGCTTGCCAAGTACAAAGCACAAATATTTCAAGGAAAAAGTCCAAGTGGCCAGGATTACCATGTTTATATTAGTAACATTTCTTCAGGGTGGGAAACAGAACTTACTCCTATACTCATCACATACACAGCATATTTTCGGGCTTCAACATAGCAAAACTTGGAGATCAAGTTGTTTTTGTTAGGAAGTCCTTGTTCTTGGGAAAGAGTCAAGACTTATTATTTTGGGGACTAGAGCAAATCAGATGGCCCCGTTTCTTTTATTTTCCCCTCATTTTCCTGTTGTGCCTTGGGGAATGTTTAATCAGGACAAAGAGCCAGTGATGGTTAACCACAAATTGATAAACTAAATCAGGATGAAGTTTATGGTCCCTCGCAGGACCCGGGAAACCATGGCATCTCTAAAGACACCAGGAAGACAATAAACAGGTGATTGCACAAGGGTTTCCTCAGATACTCTAATGTGGGTTTCTTGGTAAGCAGACTGCACAGGACTCCACCCCAGCCATTGTCTGTCTGGACAGGAAGCTGACCATATCTATACAGGGCTCCCTGCAGGTCTGTTTCCTGGGCGTGCTGGTACACGTGGGCAGTGGACTGGGGAGACAAAGCTCCATAAAGAGCGGCTTGAAAGTCTGGGGTCATTCTTCAGCTATCCTAGGACACTTGGACCAGTGCAATACGGATTTATTTTCCTGTAGCACCCCTGACATTGACCCATCTCCGTCAAGCAGCGGTGGCCACTCCAGCTGACCGGAAGGCCCCCCATTCCAGAGCTGGGCTGCTCGCCCAGTTCTCCCACCTCTGTGGAGCTCCACACACACTCTGGTGTCAACTCTTCACTTCAGCTATCTGTCCTCACCTCTTTTACTTTTTGTACAGGGGCTACTTTAAACACCCCCCTTCTCTTTTTTGGCTGCTGTTAAATAGGTCCAGTTAGGAAATGGTGTCTAAGAATCGCCGTGTAGGGCCTCATCTCCGGGTTGAACAGGGCAATGTGGGGAGAGAGAGAGAGGATGAGTGGAGGGCAAAGAAAGCTTGGGCATAAGCAACCTCTAGTACCTGCCATTTCATGGTAGGTAGTCATTATCAAGGTCACAAAGAACTTAAAAATCAAACATGCCAATTTCAGGCCAGAGAGAATGAAATGTGTGAAATACGAACTATCCCCTTTTAAAGCCCTGCTCTAAACCATCATAGAGCCTGGCCCCGCGGGACCCCCTGGAAGTCTAGGATTTTTCTATGTGGCACAGTCACTTCAGAGATTTTTCTGAGAGACTGGGGAGCGACCCCCATTCCAAGGCCCGTGGAAGTGCACTTCCCGCTGGTCCTGCAGGTTCCCAGGGCTCCACAACAGAGGACCTACACTTCAGCACTTGGGGAAGGCGGGAGCCCATCTTCCCAGTCCTGGGCTGGATAATGAATTGTCCAGTGTTGAGTGGAGGGTCAACAGTGAATGGGCAAATGACCTGCTGGAGCTTGTGAGGGAGAGAGAAAGAGAATTAATGAGATCACAAAAGGAAGTGGTGAGGATACCGAAGTACTCTCCTCGACCTTTTCCTGTTATGAGCCACTATAATATCAGGAAAAAAAGAGGAAAAGAAACAAAGGTACAAGCTCAACAGGACAAGTTTATACTCCAGAATAAACCTGAGAGGGACCACTCTTACACTGGAGACTAAAGGAGTCTCTCAGATACAGGCTCTGGGGTCTTGTTCAGGCACATGGGGCTGTGGCTCCTGCCAAGGGCGCCAGCCCTGCGACAAGGCTTGGGAATGTGCAGGGAATGGTGGGACTGAATAGGAGTTGCTATCTATAGCAGGGCTGAGTAATGATATGAGTCAGGGGTCGCAGCTGTGCTACAGGGCGGTTTGAAGGGGTCTCCAGTCAGGGTGGCGGCCATCGGATTCCTTCAGTAAGGCCTTTAAGGGCCTTTAACAGAAAGACAGGCAGCAGAGCCATGTACAGAGCCTCATGGCTCAGAGGGCTAAAGGACCTCAAGACACCGCGGTGACAGTGTCTCAGAGGGAGGGGACATCAGGGACTGGGGAGGGTCATGCAGGGCAGCTTCCCCTCCTCGTGCAGGAATGCTCAGCCCAGAGCCAACTTGAGCAGTCATGCCTCTAGCGTGGTTTCGTTCAGAGACCTGGACCCTTTCTTCCTGTGTCAGGGACCTCTGGACCATGCCTCGAGGAGCTTCCATAGCAAAGGGAGGGTCAGTTTGGAACATTTGTCCAACTCCCTGCTGTCATCTGCTTTGGGCTGCCCTGGTCAAATGAATCCCAACACTGGGATTACGGACAGTCAGCAGCAGGCTCCGTCATCAACAGCTGAGACTTTGAAAGGTCACCTGCTCTTGGCTTTCCCGCCTTCAGTGGAGAAAGCAATTTCCATATTGGATTCCCATGGGTGTTGTAACAAATTGTCACAAACTTTGGAGGCTTAAAACAAGAAGAGATGAACGTCTCATAGTTCTGGAGGTCAGAAGTCCAATGTTTTATGAGGATAACATCAGAGTCTCAGGGTGTCCACATCATTGGATTCCCTCTGGAAGGCCGGAGGTAGAATCCTTTTCTTATATACAGTACCTTCTAGAAGCTGTCTATATTCTTTGGCTTGTGGCCACATCCTCCATCTTCAAAGAACATTATTCCAAACTGTTTCTTCTGTCATTTTCCTTTTCTGTGCCCAGTGCCGCACCATGCCTCTGAGAAGGATGTTTGTGATTATATGCAGCCCACCCAGACAATTCCACATGAATTCCCCATTTTAGACACATCTTCAAAGTCTCTTTTGCCAGATATAGTAACATATTCACAGGTTCTAGGAGTTAGGGCATGGACATTTGGGGGGATTATTATTCTCGCTAGCACAATCTCTCTGTAAACTGCTTTCTCACCTCATTCCTTAGAGATGGGAAACCCATATTGGGGGAGCTCTCTCCCATTGACCTTAATTAAGACCAGCCTTCTGAGCTTTAGTTTCCATGAAAATTCAGCCTTTCCCTGGTGCTTGGAGCTGGCCTGGGCTTCCTCACTGGGGGAGAGCTCCCTCCTCCAGATATCTCCCAGGGACATAGTCGCCCAATATCCATGTCAGTTGCATGTTTACAGGGTCTGATTCATTATACCCCCATACCCCCAGCCCAGGAGTCTTTGGCTGAAAAATAATTTCCCACTATCCATCAACCCTGGGGGGAAATGGTGGCTGTTTGTTGGTGCTAAGTGATCAACACATCTTTTACCAGCGTGGCGTGCCAGATCCTGGTGTGAATGGATCAGCCTTTTCTCTCTTTTTGGCAGGTGAGCACACTCAGGGAAGGCCAAACTAATTTGCCTAAAACCAGGGAGATGTTAAATTGTGGAGTCAAATTTCAGCCAGCCGCACAATGAGGGTGGGTTTGCTTAAGAAAGGCTGTCATGGCGGGGGACACAAAGGAGGAAGGGGAGGAGGAAGAAGAGGGGAGGAGAAGGCAAATTCAGGAGTCACTGGCTGACAATGGAATGGAAGAGTCGAAATCGGGACTGTCCTACATACCTGATATAGTTCCTGCCAAGAAAGGCAGTCAGAAGCTAACTATAGATCAAGGACCAAGACTGTAAAAACTCAGTCTGTCTTCACACCTCGCTACCTCCTCCTGTTGGTTATTTTCCAGCCTCCCCCTGTTCCCTGAAGTGCCCAGTGTTTAAACCTGGAAAATGAACAGCAAGAAACCCAGTGGCCACCCTTGGTCTAGTTTCATAACTAGTTTTGAAGGAGGAATGCATGCCGAAATATGATGTACATTTGAGGAGTTTTGAGAAAATTTAAAAATAATGGAGGAAGTAGCGAATGGCTGTTGGCTTAGGAGGATAAGAAAAGAAGCTCACAGGTTCACCTGGGACCCAGGCCTGTGCACATTCATTTTTCTGGAAGGGGAAACAAGACCCCCATTTGGTGCCCAGGGCTGGTGTGAGAACGCCCTGTTTTACGTGGGACCTTTAGTCGCAACCTCTCCGCAGAGCAGCTAGGGCTGTCATCTGAGGGGTGCGAAGGCACCAGCTATGGCAAGGGTAAAGGGAGCTGGGTAGAGAATCTACATGCCAAATCCCGGAGGGAGAAGGAAACAGGAGTAAGCAGGGAGAGCAACACGGGTGGCATGGACCAAGGTCAGGAGAGAGGCTCGGGCAGGCTGTAGAGAGAGGCAGGTCTGAGTCATGGGCCCTAGAAAACCACGGAGAGGCCTGGTTTCTGATTACGAGGGAGCCATGAACAGGATTTACATCTTGGAAAGACACTCTGGTGCTCTGTAGAGTGTAGGCAAAGGGTGAGGCGATGGAATGGGCCAGAATATGAGCTGCTATTAACGAGGTCCAGGTAGGAGACCCTGTGGCCTGCACTGGGCCACTGGGTGGAGGTGGAGAGAAGGTGGCAGATCCTAGGCATTCTCTGGTGAGACGGATGTAAAGGGTAAGGGAGGAAGAAGTGGGACCGCTTTGGGTCCCCGCTTTAGTCAAGTGGGCAGCAGCAATTTTCTAAAAGGAGAACACAGCAGAGGGTCTGTTAGAACACAGCAGAGGGCCTGTTTTAGGCACGCTGAGTTGTTTACAGCCCCTGTGTGGAGCAGGTGGGCCGGTGGGTCCTCTCAGGGAGCTCAGGGGAAGGCGTAGGCAGGAGGTGGGCAAACGTGGGGGTCATTAGCACGAGGATGCTATGGAAAGCCTGGGAAGTGTGGGCTTCTGTAGGAGAGAAGGTGGAGCTCAGGCCCAGCCTGGTTTGCAGCACCTGGTAGCGGGGAGGAGCTGAGAAGAGGAGGAGCAGCGGCTTCCTTCCACCGCACATCTGTGGAGTCCACCGGCTCTGCTCCGCAGGACACAGCCGGGGACACCTCAGAGTGGAGCAAGTGTCTGAGTCCACGCAGGGAGCATTGGGGAGCCCATCATTACCATGCAGGGCGGCAGGCATCGCAGAAATGGGCCCAAGAGAAGGAACTGGAAGGAATGTCCAACCATCCTGGGTCCCATGTGCTGGGCTCTGACCTAGTCTGTGGCCTCAGGTGGACAGTGAGGATGATGAGGCTGGGAACTATCCCAGACTGGTGTCTTCCCTTGAGAGCCCTCAAGTCCCCTCAATCCCAGTGCCACCTCTCTCCCCGCTCCCTCCCCTGGCACCCTGTCCCACCCTGCAGCCTGATCTGTTCGAAGAGCCTGCCCTCCCAGCCAGCCTTGCACTGCCCCGCTGTCTTCTTCCCAGACACACTGACCTCCTGGGGAAGAGAACTGTTTTCTAAAGCAGGATTAATATGACAGAAGAGCGAGCACAGGCTGGACGCTGGCCCTTCATCAAGGCAGGATGTTTTCTCAAAACATGTTGCTTCATTTCCTGCTGTTGAGAAACTGTGTATTTCACGGCCCCAAAAAGAGGGAAATGTGGCCTCACCGAGCTCCTCAGGAGAAGCGAGCTTAACCCCCTCATGTCTGCCCACAGGGACCCTCCACTCCTAGTTCTCTCCTCTGCCAGCCACACTGTGCCAGCCCTGCTGCACTCTTGCCACCAGCCCAGTCTGGGAGCCTGCCTGAGCTCTCTCCATCCTTACTTTGTGTCCTTCCGACCTCTGCTCCTGCGCCCCAGCTCTGAGGGAGCCCGAAACCCCATCCCCGCGGCCCACTGGGCCAGACAGCCTTTCTTCCTTTGCTGCATGTGTTTGGCTTGTTCTTTTTCATTTTACCTAGAATTATAACACCCTGAGCATGCCTTCTCCCCTCTAGATCCCATAAACTTCAGAAGTTCACGTCTAGTGAGAAATTGTGATTAGAGCTTATATGGAAATGCCACACAGGCCTCTATAAACTGACCCTGAAACTGCTTCTCTAAAAGTTAAAAGCAGAGTCTTTAAAGGCCAAGGGAGCCATACATTCATTCATTTATTTATTCAACAAACACTTTTTAAGTACCTGTTCTGTATCAGAAATAGATACAGCATTGATCCAGATTGACGGAGTCTGCTTTCACGCTGACTCTCTTCCAGCACCGAGGAAGGGGAGCACTGCGTGGCAGTGAGGGCCAGGGTCAGAATAAATAACCGAGGCATGTGTCGGAGTAGCGGTGGAGGCGTGTGAGGGAGCAGTCCAGAGGCGAGCAGAGACCCACAGCTCTGTGTTCAGGGATGGGGGGCAAGGTGAGTCTAACGGGCTCCAGAAACAGGCGGCTGTGTGGCCGCATCGCCGGGAAGCGGAGGGCATCGTCGGACAAGCTGGGTGAGCACTCCCTAGTAGCTCTTGCTGAGACGCCCGCCAGAGGCCCAGCGCAGAAGCTCTCTCCCCAGGCAGGGACCCGGGTGCGAACTCGGGCAACTTGTCTGGACCTTGCCTTTCCCGTCTGTGAAACACCTACTCTTCACTTATGAAGACTGCGCAATACAAGCAACACCAAACTGGGCTGGCCCGTCACGGTAGCTGTAATAATCTGAAAGCCATTACGTGGCGGGGATGCCCAGGAGCCGAGCCCAAGGTGGTGATGAGTGAGCCTCGGTCTAAACGAACTTCCAGCTCACCTGCCTCACCCTTCTGCCTCGCCACCACCCTGCCCTTTCTTCCCCCTTCATCTTTTTCTTGTTTTTCTTTTTTTTTTTTTTCTCTCATCACTATTTCTCACTGTCTCTTCTCTTCATAGTCCTTTCAAGTGACATCCTCTCAAGTGTCCTGAGTTTGGAAGATGTACTGTCATGTTTGTTTTATACAAGTTTTGTTTTGCTTTAAAAACCAGGACTTTCTTATGCTTTACACACCTCTTCAGAAAAAAAAGCAGCAGCAACACAGAAATTAATTTTACCCAATGATACAGTCCTGAGATGATTAGGTTTTTCCACTGAAGTCAATGTCCCTTAATAGAAAATGGCTCCCCCAACTGGATTAAGGGATTTAGGAGATTGTCTCAAGGCATGTGGGGCCTGCTGTGCACAGAGAAGATCTCTCTGAAAGCTAGCTGAGGAGGCCGTGACCTCTGAGTCACACCAGGGATGCTCTGGACAGAGCCTGGGTGTCATGCTCCCCTGCTGGCGGGCTTTGGCTTTGTGGCTGCCGCTGCAGAGGTGCCCGAGGTGGCCAGGAGATCAAGGAAGGTCTGCTGGGGTCCGTGGGAGACCTCACTCCTGTCTTCACTGCTGCTGGAGAGGGCAGTTTCCTGTTAGTGCAGAGCACATCAGGTGCAGGAGATTGCATACAGCGCATGAGTGTGTGCACACACTCACACATGCATGCATGCACACGCACACACACACCATCCCACCCAAGGCCTCTGGCTGAGACAGCGTGATGTGGAGAAATACTTGGTGTCAAAGGGAGGCTCAGACCCTCCCTTGCTTTCCTTATTTCCTGAGAAAATCCACCCAAAGGTTGGCAGTGGCTGGCTGTGGCCAATAGGCCACCTAGTCCCACTAGCCACCAGACCAGAAGTGACTTGCTCAGGGTCACTCAGGGAGACAAAGGCAAAGGCTGGGTGAACTTTGTCCACATTGAGTGGCCCTTGCATCCAGGCTGACACTGGAGGACTATGGAGCTGACCTTTCCCAGATGCTGGGCACGAAGCCCTGTCCTGCTCATGGTATGATCCATGTCCCCTCCTGCTCCTAGTCTGCCTTTCAGAGAGCGAGGCGAGAGAGGGAGGCCTGGGATGTGCCCAGGGGTCCCCAGGACTTAGCCGCAAATGCAGGTGAGGCGCAGGAAATGCAATAAAAGCCAGCTTCAAATGTGGACAGCTTGGCGACCTCTATGCCCTGAGTGCCCAGCTGAGGTCGTGTAAGCTGTTGCTACAGTGACTTTCTCACAACGCGCTCAGAGAAAACAAGTGGTCTGGACTTGTTCTTGTGTTGGGGGGCTCCTTGGCGCCCCAGTCGCTCTGCTCAGAAGGAGGTCAAAATCAAGCCGCAGTCCAGGCAGAAGCAATGGGCACTAGTCCTTAGACGTCTCCCTTCCCGGGCAGGCCCTGTGCTGTCCTTCCAAAGAGTAGAAAGGGGGGAGGTAGCTTGGGGGGCCTGGGAGGGGCCCCACAGCTAAACCCGGGCTTCTGGCTGCCTGGCTTCATGTTTATTATTGGCCTGAAGGACAGCTGGGAATGACAAGGACACATTGGAAGAGGGAACCAGGTGCGGTTCAGGCCATCCTAAACTCCCAAGATCTCCCATGCCATCCGATAGGGGCCAAGGAGGGCAGGAGAATGACAGGCACGTCCGTGTGTTCTCCCTCCTCAGCCCACCCTGAGCAGAATCAGATGGGGCCCCAAAGAGATGTGACACAAAGTCTTTGAAGGGGTGTCATCTCCTCCAGACGTGTCTGGAAGGCATTTGCGGCTGGAATCCCTGAGTGAATTAAGAAGGATCTAACTATTTTCTCTTTGCATCAAGCTGTGGACATGGAGGAGTGGGTTTTATTTGCAGCCAGAGATAGCAGAAGGAGCCTGAAGAACATTTGTTAGCAATAAATCCACTCTGGACCAGGTGGTGGCTTCTAGGGAGGGTGCTCAGGAAGAGCACAATGCAAAATGAGGAGTGCAGAGGACCTTCTACCACATCTACCCTTGATAACCTTCCAGGAGTGGTGCTGCCTGAAATGCTCCACTTTTGCCCTCCGCATCCGCCACTCCTCAGCCAGGCGCCCTCCTGATTCCCCCAAATACAGTGACATCAGGGTGCAGAGTCAAGAGACATGTATGTCTCCTCTGTGCGAGAGACTTACAATGTAGGACAGCAGTAGTCCGAGGCTGTCATCTCATGAGGAGGAGGTAAGGGTCTGAGCAGAGGAAGGAAGGAAGGAAGGGAGGGAGGGACGGAGGGAGGGAGGGAGGGAAGGAGGGAAGGAGAAAGGAAGGAAGGAGAGGGCTATAGGGAGCTGGTTTATTGAGCCTGACACCCCTGGAGATCTGTGGGAATCTGGGGACCCTTCATGTGGGAAGAGGTAAGGACTGTGGCTCCAGATAAACAACTTCCCCAGGATACTCTTAGCTGGCTGTGGGTCTTCAACCGTCTGTCCTCTCCAGTGTCTTTTGGGAAAAACACAGGTTTCTGGTGTCTGTCTCAAACCTCTTTGGGCCACTGGGAGAAATAGGTAAACAAGAAAGATAACCAGTAACCTCCCTGACTTTGTGTCAAACAAAACCTCTTGGCAAACACAGAAGGGCTGAGATCCGAGTAAAACAAGAGCAAGTTTGAACCCCACTTCCCAACACCCTCAGATCCACTGGAGAAGGAGCATGAGGATCTTCCACTTGGGGAGGGAGAAAGAGTTTCAGCTTCCAACCTACTCATGGGAAGGTAGGAAAGGTAATGTTTCTGTAGCCACCAGAAACAATGGATCAGTTACAAGTCAAAGAAAGAAAGAAGAAATCAAGCCAAGGTGGCTTACTAGTGGCTACTACCAGATGTTTAACTAACAGCTAAATGCTTTAGGCATGACTCTCAGAAAATGCAAGAAGAACCTCCTAGCTCATTTTATGAGGTTAGAAGAATCTTGATACCCTAGATCAGTTTTCTATTGGCCTGAATGGAATCTGGGGCAACAAGGGCAACATCAAATATAAGAAAGAAAATGTGGAGCCCTATCTTACTCATTAATATGTAAATGATAAAACATGAAAGAAAACCTAGCAACACGCAACAGTGCTAATATATCACGACTAAGTTAGGCTGATCCTAAGAATGTAAGGTGACTGTGATAGGGAAAATGGATTAAATATAATTTACTATGAATAAAAACCATTTTCTAATATTTGCATCTATGCTTAGGAGAACTGGTAGCCAACTAGGTATAAAAGGAAACTTCTTTCAGCTCATAAAGCCTACAGTAAATAACATATATTTCATACTGAAATACTAGAAAATTGCCTTTCAGATAATCTGAAGTGCAAGAAACAAAACTTATTTTTGTAGATAACATGACTATCTACATGGAACAATAAGCAGGATTGGTAGAATAATTGTTAAAATTAATAACAGGGCCAGAAAACTTGCTGGATACAACACTAACATATAAAAGCCAATGGCGTTACCATATGCTAGCAACAATGCGTTAGAAATTGTAATATTTTTAACTGAATTCTTTATTGGTACATTTTATATACAGCTCATAATCATGCACAATATTGGGGAGTTTGTACCAGTATATGACACAAGTTAATTCTCATTTTTACCCACATCCCTACCCACCCACACCCCCCACAGAAATTGTAATTTTTATAAAGGAAAAATTTATAATATTAACAAAAAATAGACCTAGAAATAAGTCTAATGAGAGATGCTTGAGCAAGAATATTATAAAATTTTATTAAAATGTATTCAAGAAGATAGCCACACAAAGATATACAGCATGACTTTAGGTAAAGAGAAACAATACCATAAAGATACCAGTTCTCACCCAAACTGACCACCAAACCCATGCAATTCTAATCCAAACCTGAAGAGATTTTTTAAAGAAAATTTTCAGTATTATCCTAACATGGAAAAGAACTAAGAATATACACAATAGTCCATAACTCAGAACAAGCTTTTCCTACTAGATGTTAAGGCTCTTTATGAAGCTTTAATAACTAAGACAGTGATTCCTGAGACAGTGAAAGAAAGGAGACTAATGGAACAGAAAATACTCATGCAGAAAACAGGTTTATTTCAGTTGTGGAGCTACAATATGGAAAGCAGAAAAAGGATAGATTTGTTACCAAATGGTGTGGGGACAACTGGTTATCCATCTGGGAAAAAATAGAATAAAGTCAATCCTACCTCCTGGCATACTTAAATGTCAATTTCAGGAGGATTAAAGGCATATGGAGGGAAAAAAGCAACCTACAAAACATTTAGAAGACAACACAGAAAAATGTCTTTTAACCTTAGACTAGAGAAAGATTTCTCAAGTCACAGAAAGTGCAGATCATAATGGAGAAGACTGGTAAATTTGATTATATTAGAGGACAGCTGAAAAGAACTAAAAGCCTGGCCTCAAATCAGAAAACACACTCAGACCTGTAGCCATCAAAGGGTTTGTGTTTAAAATATGTAAAGGGCACCCACATTTCGTTAAGAAAGAAACCACACAATAGAAAGATGATAAGACATACAAAGGATTAGTTACAAAAAGGAAAAACACATGTGGCTTAGAAAAGACGTGGAGGCCAATGAGAAATTAAACTATAGGGAGATACCATGTCACCCCTTACCTCAGCCAGTGTATGGGATAGCAAAAACGAGTGAGCAGCAATGAGAATCCTGCTGAGGGGAGGGGAGCTTTTATAGCCACTTCAGGAAAACACATTGTACTTGGTAGAGTGGAAGATGCCCCAACCCCATTCAGTCCACTCCTGCAGAATCCCCACATATGCCCTAGGAGACAGCTCAGGAGTGTTCATAATATTCATAGAAATATTGTCTCCAATGGCCCTACGTGGAAACCAGCCAGATACTCACCAACAATAGAGAATGTCTGTAAGGACACACTGTGGTGGACCAGAGTGGTGTCCAGCATAGTGGGATCTCACCTTTACACTGTGCAATGTGATCCACTTATGCAACTTTCAAAGCAGACTACGCTGAGCAATATCGCATTCAGAAACACCCTTATCGTTGGTGAAACTACATGAGAACAAGGGAATGAGAACCAGAATTTAGCTGGAGAGGTGTGGGATCAGGGAGGGGAACAGCTGTGGCGCACAAAGTGCTGGAAATCTTGTGTCCTTCTCTGGGTTATGGATTCACGGAAGACCCTGCATGTAGGTGTCTGGCATACTCTTTTGTACAGATGATATACTTAACAACAGAGAGTTTCAGCTCTAGATAGATAGGATCCATTTGGACATACAAGCCAGGAGCCCCCCCAGGAAGGTGGGTCCCTCATTTGACCAATGGGTGGGGTGGGGGCAGATTGCCTGGGGATCCAGCTGATGTCATGCTGGTGACCAGGGAGAAGACTATAGGGGCTGCTTCTCTATGGGGATGATGTGGGCCATTAGGGTTCATGGAGAAAGTCACCGCAGGAGAAATAGCTACATTCCTTTCGAACAGTTTCGCTCAAAGGCAAGCTATACTTTAGCAAATCCAGCAGCATTTGTGCCACTCCAGGCCTCACCTCATTCATAGGTCAGTGTTTGTGGATGATCGGGCAGTCTCATAGGTAAAAGCTAAAAGGCTTGTTTAAAAACTAGTACTTGCAGGCAAGAGATTTAGCTCAGTGATTCCAGTGCCTGCTTAACAAGTTCAAGGTACCTGGTTCAATCCCCAGTAATCACATACAACAATACCGGGCATGGTGACTCATGCCCACCAGCAATCAGTACCACATACCACAGTGCCAGATGTGGCGACTCACGCCTGTCATCTCTGCACTCGGGAGGCAGAGACAGGAGGATTGCTGAGTTCGGGGCTTGCCTGGGTTACATAGTGAGCTCAGGGCCAGCCTGAACTACAAAGCGAGACCCTGTCTCAAAACAACAACAAAAAAAAAACTGGTACTTGCTTTGGGTTTAGGGCCTCAGCCTTTGTAAAGGAGGATTGTCTTGAGAAATGACAGGCCCATCCCAGGTGGAGGCACCTTTAAGTAGAAAATTAGTAATAATAATAAAGTTTGCTTTGGCCTGTTCTTTGTTATCCCCACAAGCCTGCAACTCCACACAGTGCCAATGCTAAAGTTCTGATCCCCCCTCTGCCTGGACTTGCCTTCCCCACCCTTGCCCGTGACATTCCCTGAAGGGGCCCCACCAGCTCTATGCAGTAAGGCCAGATTCATCTTTGCACCCTCTTAGGCTCTGTCACAACTTCTGGCAGGTGCTCAGGAAATGCTTACTGTTTGAAGCATTACTAACTTCATGCAGAGACACACTAAAAAATCAGGTGCTGTAGAGGACAAGAGCTTTGGCACAGTGGAGGGAACTGAAAGGTGAGAAGATCTCTGAGGACTCAGGTCAGGTCCTGACTCCACCACCGTGTGGTTTCTGCATGTGTGATCCTATTGGACTGGTGCCAGTGACAGTAAGGATGGGCAGGACAATGTGTGGCCGGCTGCAGCATAAACACATGGCCTGAGGTCTACACACCATACAGGACAGAGAAGCATAACTGGAACTCAGGGGGAAATACCTGCGGTGTTTTGGAGAGCAGGCTTGGGCTCTCGGTTTCATCTAGTCCAGCATTTAAATCCCCACTGTGCTGCATATTGCACATGTAACCCAAGGGAAATGAGATCCTGGTAATTACTTTGCAGACACATGGTGCAAATTAAATGACACAGCTTCATTCATTTGCTATCCATTCAGTAAATATTTATCAAATGCCTCCTATGGTCCCTGGTTATGCAAGAAATGTTAACACCCTAACAGCTGGACATATTTAAAGGGCAAGTGATTTTCAGTAGAAGAGCTTGAAAGACTAGTGCTCTCATCACAAAATGGTACTTTAGTCTGGAAATACTCTAATTTGCTTGTAGAGCCAACTTTTGTGCTTGAGAACAAGAGAAGAAAAAGCTCAGCTGGGCACAGTGGTGCCCACCTATAATTCCAGCACTCCGCTTAGCAAGCCAGAGCCCAGGCAGGCTATTTGATGACTTAACAAGATCCTATCTTAAAATCGAAAATATAAAATGGTCGGGGGACATAGCTTAGGGCAAAAGCCTGGGTTCACACACAAGCAAGAAGAGAGAGACAGAGCCGGGCGTGGTAGCTCACGCCTGTAATCCCAGCACTCGGGAGGCAGAGACAGGAGGATTGCTGAGTTTGAGGCTTGCCTGGGCTACATAGTGAGCTTAGAGCCAGCCCGAACTACAAAGTGAGACCCTGTCTCAAAAAAAAAAAAAAGAAGAAGAAGAAGAGAGAGAGACAGAGACAGAGAGGAGTTGAGCCATAGGAGGAGAGAACCAGTTAAGACTTTGGGACACATGCTACTACACAAGACATGGGGACAACGCATGCTACCCTGTGGCCCAGAGCTGATAAGAGCATTGAACTGCTCCATGCAGAGTTCTGGGCACCAGAGCAGGCGGATCCTGCAGAGCTGGCTCTGAGGGGGCTGTGACATGGACCCCAGATCAGGAACAGGGTCCAGGAGCCCTGAGCTCATTTGTTACTATCTGAAAGGTCACCAATCAGGTGGGGGTTGAGGTAACAGGTGATCTAAGAGACAGAGGTGGTATTGTGCTGGGGGATGACTCCAGGGGCACCATGCACCATGCTGGAAGTAACTAGGGGGCATTTATAAGAGATCATCAGGGCAGCACCCTGTCCTGTAAGCTAGGAAAGCAGCCAGGGAAGAATTGTCCTTGTGCTCTCCCCCGAGGGTCCAGCCAAGACTTTTTAGCTCTCAGATCTCAGCTGTAACCACTGAGGGACCTTTCTGCCCCGCTGTGCATAATAGTGGTTCCTCCCTCTCGAGCCAGACATGTGCTGTCTGCAAGGTCTCATTTGTGCATCTGTTCGTTGTCTGCCCCTCTCAGTGGAATGCTAGCTCTAGGTGGAGCCCTTGACTTGTGTCCTCGCTGTGTCCACTGGGCACAGGCTGGCATATCATTGACACTTGGTCAGCCCTAAGGAACCTGGCTGTGCTGGAAGTCACAGGGCTACACGGATAGCAGAGGCCGTGGGGGAGGCAGAAGGGTCACAATTTAAGCATACATGGCTTTCAGGGTGCACTTGTGATTTCGGTCTCAGCAGGCGCTCTGGTCCCTGGCGTCCTCTCTGCAGCTAGGACACCCTTGCTGGTGGGGACTTCGGACAGGGGCATGTGCAAAGCAGATTGCTCAGGACTACACAAAACTGTGGGAGGCCCAAAGGCCAGCAGGGTGCAGGAGTGGGCAAGGTGCTGCCAGGGCTGTCGGGTGCTGTGGCACCTGGTGAGGGGGCCAGTCACCCCCTTGTCCCATACCTGGCCCATCCCCCGCTGTGGTTACAAAATCCAGCCTCAGGTGAGTGCAGATTCTCTTCAGGCAGAATGACCTGGTGCCACTGGTGCTTCAAGGAACCCTGAAACTGTCTTTAGCCAGCACAGCTGTGTGCACGCTCTTCAGCCACGTCTCAGTCCGTGTTTTAGGCCTTGGTTCTGGACTCAGAGAAGTAAACTCATTCTCCAGCTGACACTCCTGTGACATGAGGTAGCAGTCGTGGCTGTGTCATCAGCTTGAGAGCGGCGGGGGATCTAAGGCCTGGGAGGGCTCTCTGGGCTGCATTTCCAATGCAACCAGCTACCAATACCTGTTGTAAAGCCTAGGGCGCAAGGGCAGCTTGGTGTGTGTATGTATGTGTGCATGCATGCACACGTGTGCACACAGGTGGTGCGCGTGTTCCCCTCGGCTTCCGTCTACCGTCCATCTCAGGAGAGCACCCGAGGGAAGGTCCACAGGAAAGGTTCTGCCTCTCCACAGGCTTCTGAGCCAATGACCGATGAATGCTCTGGATGCCATCGCCTGTGTCCTCGCAGACGCCCACTGGAATCCAGCTTCACTGAGGAGGGACCTGGCAAGGGGCATCCCTTCTGAAGACCACCTTTCCACCTCGCCCTGACCTGTGCTGCCTGTCCCACCCTCCGTCTTGGCTCTCCAAAGCCATTTTGAGTTAAATGGTGCATCAAAGAACCTCTTGAGGGGAGAGGGGCACAGATTAAAATTTTATTTTGTGAGTGAAGGAGGGAGTGCTGGACACACAGAAGAGGAAGGGGAGGTGGAAAGCAGAAAAGCTGGCTATGGGAATACCTCAGAGAGATCTGCCAGAGCCAGCCCCACCGCTGGGGGTAGCATGGGCATCAGGCTGGGGCTGGAGGCGTCTCACAGCCTCATTTCCAGGTGCAGCACTTGCAGAAGGCACTGAACACCAGGCCTGGGGGGCAGCTTTGCTGAAACAGCCGCCCCCCTGCACAGGAGTAGTATGTGGATGCCTGAGGGCTGGGGTAGAGCCCATCTGCTTTGCCTTGGCAGAAGTTGTCCTGTCCAGGGTTGGAGTCCGGCCCAGGGTCAGAGGGTTGGCCGGGTCCAGGCACTGCAGGCTCTGGGGGGCCTGGAGACACAGATGGAGAGCCTGGGGAGACAGTGAAGATTCAGCCCCATAGGGAGCAGCCACAGAAGGCAGCACCCTGCCCCCCACCCCAGAAGCAGAGCACAACCAGACCCCGGCCACATCTGCAGGTGGGCACAGCGTCAGTCTCAGCTATATGTGTGACTGGCCGTTTACTGCGGGATATACTGTCTATGGTAGCACCCAGCCACCCATGGGCGAGTGGCCCCACACTGCAGGCCAAGCATGGGCTCCCTCTGCGCTGAGGGGGCTCAGCTGCACTTCCAGGCTGGGACTCCAGAGGCAAGAAGCTGTTACAACACCCACCCGCGGACACCGCCATGGTGAGGAAGAGGAGGGGAAAGCACAAAGAGAAATCATTTCAAGCATTTCCATAAAGGTGGAGGAAATTCAGGAAATAATATTGGGGCACAGTCATTTCTGATGGCAGGGACTGCACTCATGCCCAAGATTCACCTCTGTCCTTGGCCCTCACTCACTGAGCTCCCGCCGCAGTGTCTGGATGAGTGGAAACTGGCCCTGTTTGCAGAAGGACCCTGTGAAGTCATCCAAGTCCAGGGTCCACACCATGGCGCCACCCAGTCCCTTCTGTTTCAAGTAACCAACCTATGCCAGGAAGAGACAGGTACAGGATCCTGGGGAGACCAGCCAGCCCAGCCCTGGCGCCCAACCTATCCTCCCCATAGGGCCCTTTTGCCCAGCACCCGCCAGCCCACGGAGGCTGAGTTCCTTAGTAGCTGAGTCTGGACCCTGCTGAGCATGAGCCATGGCCTGGGCAGGCTAGGGCTGGGTGGAGAGGTGAAGAAAAATGACGGGGTGGGGGGTGCACTAGCATTTTGGTCATCTGGGCTGAGCTGCTATTTGACCTTCCATGACTGGTTGTGTTAGGCTCAGTTACCGCAGGAAGTGCCTTGACTTCATAAAAGATTTGCATCAAGGGCCGGAGATTTAGCTCAGTGGTTCTGGCACCTGCCTCACGAGTGCAAGGTCCTGAGTTCGATCCCAGTAACCACATACAATGCTGGGCATGGTGACTCATGCCCACCAGCAATCAATAACACATACCACAGTGCCAGATATGGTGGCTCACACCTGTAATCCCAACACTCGGGAGGCAGAGACAGGAGGACTGCTGAGTTCAAGGCTTGCCTGGGCTACATAGTGAGCTCAGGGCCAGCCTGAACTGCAAAGCGATCTCCCATGGAGTTCTTTATTTGTTTCCAAGGCAAGACGAGGGTCTAGAAGTAAATCCATAGTCTAGGCATATTCTGAATACTGCCAATGGGCTGAATAAGATCATGCCTTACCACACGTATTTCACCTCTTTGTGTATCTGTAGGACTTTTTTTATTCAATAAAATATAAATCCTTTCAAGAAGGCTACTTTGAATGTAATCATCATTACTGCAAACATGTAGTAATGAAAAAGTAAATTTAAAAAGGCTCTTACTCACTGTATGTGCACATGTATGTGTGGTATTGGGGACGGGACCCAGGGCTCCATCATGGCAGACAAGTTCTCTACCACTGCACCCCACCCTTCTTATAGGCTTCCTGAGACTCTTACAGAGCCTGCCTAAATTGTCCTGGCTGGCCTTGAACTTCCAAGCCTCATGTTTCGGCCTCCTGAGTATCTGGGATTATAAGCAGGCAGTACCAACCCCTGCTTATTGGGTCTTTTCTTAATCAGTAGGTGGTAAAGGTACCAAATGAGGTCACACCGAGATTTGAGACGCTGAGACATTCACAAGGAGACTGATCCTTGAAGAGGTTCAGAACTCGATCATTTGATGTTGCCAACAGGTCTGGGGGCTCCCTGGCACCACCTCGTTCCCAGCAGGGTTGGGCCTCACCTTGGCTTTGAAGCTCTCCACATCATCAAATCCCACCCACTGCTTATCCTGGACGGCATAGGGCACCTTCTGGTCCTCGATTCTGTGCTTCCCCTTCCAGGAGCAGACCTGTAAGAAGGAGGGCGGTGGTAGGGAGGAGGAATGAGGAGGGCCCAAAAGGCACCAACCCCTCCCCAGAAGAGGGGACCAGGGACTGGAAAGTTCCTGTCTGAGGAAGCCTGGAGAATACAGGAGGTTCTAGATTGGAGGGCCTGAAACTCTGGACTCCAACTTGAGGCCTTTGGGTTTAGGAGTAAATCCAAGATGCCAGGAATGGGATGGAATCCACCGGGCCAGCATTCTCACTCAGAACCACAGGAGAAGACTCCCTCTGGCCTCCCAGGAAGCCCCCGTTCCCCACAATCCTCAGGAAGTCTGTGAGCCTTCCCACCTCATGGTAAGCCAGGGTCCCTTTTTCTTTGGTGAAGGGGCCAGGGGCACCAGGCCCTGTGGCTGGGGCCCCCACTCTGGTGTCTGAAGAGGAGGCCAGGGTGAAGGACCGTCCATAGGTGGGCATGCCGAGGATCAGCTTGCTGGCAGGGGCTCCTTTCTGCAGCCACAGCTGTACAGCACCATCCTGGTGGTGGAGAAGGAGGTGCTGGTTGGTCTCTGCCTCGGCCTGGCTCTGATATTTAGGATCAGGGGCTGCAGAGCAGGAGCCCCAGAAAAAGCTACCAGGGACTCCCCTACCAGAGAGTCAAGGGCCTTCACTCATACTACAACCCCGACCACCTTCTTTCGATCCTGTCTAGTCACCTTGACAATACCTGACACACGCAACAGAAGTGAGCAGAGGTTAACTTGGTTCACAGTTTCAGAGGTTTCAGTCCTTGGTCCACTGGCTCCAAAGCGGAAACCACAGAGCAGCGATAGCTGCTGAATTTACGGTGACCAGGGGCAGAGAGGCATGACAGAACCAGAAAGGAAGGGCTAGGGGACAACCCCGGTGATCTGTTTCCCCCACCTGGCCCCGTCGAAATCAGTTCCCTCATGATCCAGTCACCTTTCAAGGCCCCGCCCCTCAGTATGGTTCCTCAGGGCCAGGGTCTGCAGGAGAACATTTTGGATCTAAATGGTGATCTAAGTCCTGCCTTTGATCCTGGGCCCAGCTTGAGAAGTAGCCTGGTGCTGTGGCTCAAGGACGCTGGCTCTGGAGTCAGACAACCACTGACCGAACAAACACCTACTTTCAGCCCACTGGGTGGCAGGCTCTGACCTGGATGACAAGGATACATTAGGAGCAAAGCAGACAGAGGTACCTGTCTACTCAGTGCCTTGTTTAAAGTGGGAAGATTAAAAACAGCCAACTCAACGGTGTGGTGTGCACTGTATATGGCCCAGCACAGTGCGGTGCAGGGGCTGTAACCATCGGCATTGTCATTACTGTGGTTAGAACCTCTGGCTGAGTACAGGAGCAAGGCCTTGTGCCTGCTGCCTTCCTCTCTGCCTACCCAGAGCCTGGTGTGCTGCCTGGCGGCTACACCGTGCATAGCATCCTGACCTAGTGCTGAACAAAAACCCACGGTGGTCACGTGTCACAGAGCATGAAACTCCAGGGCCTGGGTGGAAGGATGTACCCAATGTGAGTGTACACATACTATATTTATGTAATATTTAAGGTTAGGGGTTTGAACCCAGGGCCTTCATCCTGACCTACATCCTTTGTTCTTTTATTTTTTTTATTTGAGACAAGGTCTCGCTAAGAAGGCCAGTCTACCTAGGTGTGATGGCTCATGCCTGTAATCCCAGCACTTGGAAGGCAGAGACAGGAGGATTGCTGAGTTTGAGGCTTGCCTGGGCTACATAGTGAAGTCTGGGCCAGCCTGAACCACAAAGCAAGACCCTGTTTCAAAAAAAAAAAAAAAAAGGTCAGTCTAGGCTTTAATTTCTCAGCCTCCAGAGTGCTGGGATTACAGATGTGCACCACCTCGCCTGGCTCTGAGCACACTGAATTAAGGGATAATAAAGATTCTTCTCCAAGCCAAGATGGTGGCTCACTTTCCACTGGAAACCATCCTAGTTGAGACCAGGTGAATTATGTGCCCTCTAAGGACAAAGGGAAGGAGCAGTTTTCACCACACTGATTTCTTTCCACATCACTTATTTTGGACCAGTCCTGAGCTTTCAAGGTTAAACTTGCTAACTGTGTGGCATTTTCATGACAGTTTGGAGGCCCCACCCCTCTGGCCAGGAGCAATCTGCAGACCCTATGTGGAGTGCAGAAGGCCCCCGTGTCAGAGGAATAAGGACTCTTCTGTGGACCTAGGAGTGCAACAGAGAGCCCAAGCAGGGGCATCACCCTACTCTCCCAACAACTGCATGTCCCTGTATGTTGAGGCTCCTCAAAGATTCAGCTTCCTCCACAGCCCACCTGGTCTTCCAGACAGAGTGAGCAGTAAGGCTCATGAGGGACCCACAGAGGTAAAAAATGTCCTCCTGGGCCAGAGATTTAGCTCAGTGGTTCCGCCACCTGTCTAGCAAGCACAAGGTTCCTGGTTCAATCCTGGTAACCACATACAAAGATATAATATTGGGCGTGGTGACTCACACCCACCAGCAATCAGTACCACACCCCACAATGCTGGGCATGGTGGCTCACGCCTATAATCCCAGCACTCGGGAGGCAGAGGCAGGAGGATTGCTGAGTTCAAGGCTTGTCTGGGCTACATAGTGAGCTCAGGGCCAGCCTGAACTACAAAGTGAGACCCTGTCTCAAAAAAAAGTTCCCCCCATGTATATAGGGGGTGGGGAGGTATGGGTGGGGATATGGGTAAAAATGAGAATTGACTGTGTCATATATTGGTACAAATTCCCCAATGTTATGCGTGAGTGTGAGATGTATGCAAATTGTACCAATAAAGAATGCAATTAAAAAAATAAAAAGTCCCCCTGCAGTGAACATACAGGTGTGGGAGCCACAAGGGCAAAAAGCATTGAACTCAGGGTTTCTGTGATTGCCCCTTGTTTCAAGAAAAAGAAATAATATGGTTATCCTTGACTTTTGGGATCTATACTGGGCTTATGAAAATATCCAGATTGCCAAGGAAATAAGAATTGCACAGAAGGCCAGGGATTTAGCTCAGTGGTTCTGGTGTCTGCCTCATGAGCACAAGGTCCCAAGTTCGATCCCTGGCACCACATACCACATTGCCAGGTGTGGTGGCTCATGCCTATAATTGCAGCACTTGGAAGGCAGAGGCTGTGAGTTCAAGGCTAGCCTGGGCTACGTGGTGAGCTCAGGGCCAGCCTGAACTACAAAGTGAGACCCTATCTTAAAAAAAAAAAAAAATGAATTGCACAGAAAAGCCAACACACTGCAGTCTAAAAACACACTGCAGTCTAAAACCAAACCTGTCCTTTTCAAGGGCTGGGGCAGTAGAGAAATGCTCAACTCTGAAAGCACCTTCTAGAAGGTCAACCAGTGACCTTGAAGGATGCTCGGGCAAGGGTGTGGCAGAGGCAGGAGATGCGCTGGCTGGAGGCTCAGGCTCTAAGAGGGGCTTCCGGCCATTGGTGTGTTTGGCGCGTTAAACTGGTTTTCTGTCTACTGGCCAAGATGCTGCACAGGAGCGAGGGCCCCCTCGGCAGTGGCATGGAACAGGCACATTTAAAACACAAGCAAAGAAACAAGCAAAACTTCCTGGTTTTCTTGGTTTCCTGCTTGGTCTTCCCCTTTCTTTCTTCCATTAGGGCCTCTGAGGTTCAGAGGGAGCCCTGGGCAGGGTCTGCTGGACGGGAGTCCTGGCTCTAGCCTTGGGCCACTCACCACATTGTATTCAGCCGCGGGGCCACTCTCCCCCTGCCTCTTGTAGAGGGGGCTGTTATGTCCTGTGAACTTCTCCCAGGAGCCATGGAAATCGTAGGCCATGAGGTTGATGAAGTCCAAGTCCCTGCCAAAGGGGTGAGGGCTAGTGACTGGGTGGGTCCCCCAGAGTATGGCCTGGTTTGGGGGGTCCTGGGGGTCAGAGGGGTGGTGGCGTCTCCCCTGACTCTGTGGCTAGAACTCCAGTCCTTCCTATACCAGCTGGTAAGTGGGTGGTTCCCCACCACCTTGACCCCTGCTGCTGCTTGCTCTTTTTTTTTTTTTTTTTTTTTTTTTTTTTTTTGG
>PVIC010024990.1:0-22935 GCA_004025085.1 Thryonomys swinderianus
TCACTGAGCTACATCTTACACCCTTTTACTTTATTTTGAGGCAGAGAATTGCTAATGGCCCAGGCTAACCTCAGATTGTGAACACCTCCCTCAGCCTTCCCGGTAGCTGGGATTATAAATGTGCCCTCCATACCCAGTGCTGAATTTAACTATAAGTAGCGTTCATAGTATCGTAGTGGCACTGTCACTTTCTCTCAGAGGAACATTAATTGACAATTAATGGCCTATAGATGACACTGTCATCCTCAACAATTGTTACCTTTCATTATAGTTATTATAGGCTTCCTATCGAGTGTAAAGTGACATAAAGGTTTCAATTCGTATTTTTCCTAATTACTAATATGTAACTATCAATCATATATATATTTTAGCATTATGCAACTTTTTGCTTCTTTTTAAAGACTTTTCACTTATTTTTGTGTCGGAATACTTCACCTATACTGTGCAGTGTCCACTAAATTTATGATCTCAAGGTACAGCCTTGTTTTTGTTTTTGAGACAGGGTCTCACTTTGTAGTTCAGGCTGGCCCTGAGCTCACTATGTAGCGCGGGCAAACCTCAAACTCAGCAATCCTCCTGCCTCTGCCTCAGGCACGAGCCACCACGCCCGGCACTGTGGTATGTGGTATTGATGGCTGGTGGGCGTGAGTCACCACGCCCAGCATTGTATGTGGTTACCGGAGATTGAACTCAGGGCCTTGCATTTGTGGGGCAGGCACTGGAACCACTGAGCTAAATCTCCGGCCCTCAAGGTACAGCCTTTTGATTTCTATCGTACTTTTTATACTGTTGATGGTTTCCTAAATTATTGATGTTTGCAGTAGAGATGAAGTCCTATATATAATCATGTTATTCTGATATATCTAAGAAAATATTTTTAATTACACAAGAATTTTCTTAAACTCTGTGTTCCATTTAACTATAATTCATGTTGCATTTATGGGTATGGTATGGCATAAGGTTGTTAAGTTTGTTAATATTTACACATGTATATTCAGTTGTTTTAGCTTTAATTGTGGGAAAGATTATTTCCTACCATTGAGTTCTGGCCCCTTTCTTAAGTGCCAATTAATCATAAATGTACATATTTAGTTTTGGACCACATATTCTGTTCATTGATGTACATATCCATTCTAATGCCAGCACTGTATGCTCAAATTCTATGGTTTTGGAGTAAGTTTTGAAGTTAAGTAGTTTTAGAACTTGAGCCTGTGCTTTTTGTTTTGACTATTTTAAGCTTTTTGCAGTTTGTACTGTCTTCACTGGTCTCTTTTCAGTTAAAAATGCCTTAATCTGTTCTTCAGAAAACAGTTACTCTTCTAAAACAAAGACTTCATCTAATATTGCTCTACTTTATAACTTTTAGTGTTTTTCCTCTCTAATCCTATAGCACAAAACTCATTGTATGGAGAACATAGAAGTCTTTTCATGGTTTTATTGGACCATAACACACTTACTATACCTTCAGATACTTTTTCACATCCAGATATAAACATACTTATCTTGTGATAATTTTTTCTTGCCTTTAAAAATCCTTGAATGTTTTTCATCTATGAAAATGTTCCTGCCACCAGACATGATATTAAAAACTTTTATATACCCTTATATCTCATGCTTATCCATATTTGATCACATCACATTTCAATTAACATACACATATCTTTCTGTGAAGTTGTTTTTATTAGTATATGTTTGCAGTATAGAATAGTTGGTACATGTGCATAGGGATCTTAATTCCTTTTTTTTCCTCATCACCTACTCTTCTTCCTCCCTGCTCCCTCCAAGTCCTGTCCCCTTCTCATTTGCAAAGCTCTTTTTTTTTTTTTAAATCACATGTTTCCCTTCAGTTTTTCCATACCCCTTTTCTCTTTTCCCCCTCTCTTGTTCCTCCATCCATTTCAAAAAGATTTGGGGATTATAACCTTTGCAAATATTCATCTCCCCAGGTACTAGAGCTCTGGATGCTTACTAGGCACTGGATAAGTGTATACCAAGTGGATAAGTGAATAAATGAAAATGTAAAGTAGTGTACTGATGATACTGGTTATGATGAAATGGAATAAAATATTTGTGAGAATTGATTTCTTACATTTCCATCCATGTCTTCCATCTAGAAACTCTTAATTATTAATAGGGAACAATTCATGGGGTAGTTTGAAAAGCGTTGTTTGTTCTCCTGTCTGAGAGATAACTTGGTTTTTAATGATGTAAGGACTGAACTTTCTAAAATTTTCATAGATAACAGAATCACACAATATAGCTAAAATACAGCAACGTGGGTCTTTAAAGCATTTCTGAAATTACCATTAAGATTCAAGTACAATACATGATCTTTTAAAAACTGACAAAGACTGTAGTCTCAGTTACATAACTAAGGTTTATTACATTATACTTGAAACCATTAAAATTCTTTCCCATTGCTTCTGTACTTTCACATCAGTCATTTTATATTAGCTACATGTACAGAATCAACACATTCAATACCAAGTTTAGTTTGTTCATCTTCAGCAGGAGCATAAAAGCTATATGTTAAGAGATTGAATTCAAAATATACTCCAATCAAAGATAGTTTAACTTTATTTTTGAGGGATAAATACAACGTCATGATATCTTTTCTGCAAGATCTTATTACTGTTTCTGTTTTATCCAAGGATATGACAGCAAAGACAGTTACACAAGCAATAATATCTTTCAGTTTTCTCTATAACATAATATTTGTATGAAATTCAAGGATATATTGTGTTAAAACTGACATGGTCTGTTATTTTCAATGTCAAATAGATCCAGTGTCAAGTATGTCAAATATTGTCGCATCCTAAAATTATTTATAATTCTCTATTACTTTTCTATTTGTACTCTTAAGTAATTCACAAAGTTAGTGGTTTAAAACAGCATCTGTTTACTAACTCATATTTCTGTGGCTCAGAAGTGTATGAACAGTTGAAACTTCTGTGCAGGGCCTGATTCTTTATTTGTTTGTGTAGTGGTACTGGTACTTGAACCCAGGTACTTCACACTCTGCAGGGTTTTGCAATTTCTAAGCTGCCTCATTATCTGTAAGCTCTATGGAAGACTCTGCTTCCAGGCTTACTCAGGTTATTGGAAGAATTCAGGACTGAGACTGCTTTCATTTTAAAGTAAACAGTAGCATGTTGATTCCATATTCTACAAATCTTTAACTTCTCTCAGGATCAGCCAGAATAAAAACTTTCAAGAGCTCACTTGGTTATATAAGGCCTGCATAGTTAACCCAAGATAATTTTTCACTTTGAAGGTTGAATCATTAGTAATCTTAATTACATCTGCCAAATTTCTTTCATTATGTATTCCTGGGAGTAACACCTGGAGGTCAAGATTCTGGGTGCCAAAATTCTTCCTACCACAGGCTATCAATCTAAAATTAATATAAGAAATTATACTGTGCAGAAAATTCTCTTTCCATTAGTTTTTAAAAATTATTGTCTCAGTAGCCAGTTGATACCAACAATAGAGCTAAATGAAGCTGAAATTTACTGCGATTGCTTCTTGGTCCATTTCTTCACTGTCTAACCTCCAGCAAGACATCTCTAATCCCATAAAGAATGCTAAAGTGGATGCTGGGTTTGCTATTTTTTAAAATTAACTTTACATGTACTTCTTACTAATATAATTTTCAGCCTTTGTTGAATCACTGGTTTTTAGAAGTCACTGTTCCCACTCCTAATGGCTTCATGCCATATTTTACTGTAAATTAATTTTTAAAAGCTTTGCCTTTATATTATTAGAAAATCATAGTGAGAACTCTCAGATTTACTCTCTGTTCAAGTTTATTAAATTTATGTTTATAATTCATAAGGGCAGCAAGTATGCTTTGCTCAAGTGAAAGTGCGGTAATAAGAATTTAATTGTAAGAAAGAACCAAAATGATATTGAAACATATATTTCATTTATATTGCACCTGTGCACATTATGGTCCTTTTATATATATTAAAATCTCAAATAAAGGAAACCTATAGAAATATTTTTATTTTTCCTGAAAACAGTATTGTTCTTTTCATTGTATATGTTCTTACTGAACATCACTTTATTATCAATCAGTTAACATCTGGATTGTTATGACTTAACATCTTGATGTGTTAACTCCATTTGTTAAAGGTACATAGATATATATGTCCCACACATGTAACTTTTATAAGTGTCTCTAACCCTACACAATGATTTCATTACTAATAACATAGGAACTATACTATACTAATAACATAATATACTATGCTATACTAATAACATAGGAACTTTTGCTATACTGATAACATAGGAATTTTTGTTTCAGAAAGTAGCAAATTTATTATGTAAGTAATGGAGCCTTAATCTCTCATTTTAAGATCTCACTGTGTTTTCAGTTTTGGGCATTATAAAGTCTTCTGGATTTGGTCATTAATAGGTAATGAGATGATCCACATATTGGATAGATCAACAGTAAGGACGTTGGCACATAGTAAGGGCCTAAGGATTTATCTAAGTAGAATTTAGATAAATGGAATTATTATCTGAACTCTTAAGAAACTTAGCTGCTGTAAATACAAGATGTAAGGAGATCATTGAAGAGAAAAGAAAAGGCATATAAATAATTTTGTTTTATAGTGTTATCTTTTGAAGGATAAGATTTTTTTGAGAATGTTGAGAGAGAATAATCAATGGAAAGAAAGAATTTGTAGAGAAGAATTAATGATGGAGCAAACTCATAGAAAAGAGAGAAGATAGAACCAAGAAGCTAAAGAACTTTTCTTTAGAAAACAGAAATGGATTTTGCCTTTACAAAAGTACACAAGGCATAGGGCTTGACTTTGAAGTGAGAGTTAACTCTTTAGGTAGAACACTGTGAAGTTAACATGCAAGATGATTGGTAGGGACAATGTCTTCTGCAATTCAGAGTGGTCAGCTAATGGTGACACCTTCCATAAATAAGTGGAAATAGATTGATTAGTGCATTAGTTTGAAGTTTAGGACTATGGTCAGATACAGTATAAATCCTAGCTCTTTCATTTAAACTCTACTGAGATCAATTTCACTTTCCATAAAATTCACACATTTAAAGTGTTTCAGTGATTTTTTTTCCCTGTTTTGGTATACTGAGAGTTGCACAACCATGATCAGAATTGAATTTTACACTTTTAACCACCTAGAAAGGAATCCATTGGCAGTCATTACCCTTTAACTTTTTGTCCCCCTTCCCAGCCCTAGCTCCAAGTAATCACTAATCTACTTTTAGTCTTAACACATTTGTATATTCTTGACATCCCAAACAAAACTATTATTCCTTCTTTCACATGTCATCTTTGTGACTGTTAACTATGACATGTTGACCAGAGTGAATTAAGAAATGCTTAAAGTGGGCTGGGGATTTAGCTCAAGTGGTACTGCGCCAACCTTGGATGCACAAGAACCCAAGTTTGATCCCTGGTACTGGGAAAAAAAAACTTAAGGTGTTAGTAAAAGGAAGTACTGCATTGTTTCGAAACTGTAAATGCAGCTAACACATGGAAAAGGGAAGCTTATGATCAGGACATTTGTAGAAACATCGAAACAAGACATGTATTTCTGATGCACATTTGAGAGGGATGTTCAAATACATCCCTTCTTTATTTTTTAGTATTCACTGACCAGTAGGGAATTTAAATCATGAACACTGGGGCAAGAGTTCAAAGCTATTTCTTCCTCTCATTGGAAGCTGCACTGAAAGAAAACTAAGACAAAAACCACAACACATGGGAACTTGGATGATGTAGTGCATTATTAATTTCTCTTTGCATGAATTAACTCTACAGATTTTTTTTCTTGATGAAAGTATATTTGATATATTGCTTTGAAGACTTCTCCTTTTATAGACTTTGTAATTAAAGGGGGAAATAGATGCTTGTTCTGAGACTCAAAAACATAGAGGAGGAGGATATTAGAGATCATCTAATGCAGGCCTCCTCAACCCACTGGGGTAATGACTGGTGCTGGTCCATGGCTGCAAGGAATGATCTTCCTGAAGGCAGTGAGCAGCAGTGGATCAACCGCTCCTCTTTGCTTCCATGTGTCCCAAGCCCTCCTTCCTGTCTCGTCGCAGTGGCAGTAGGTGGCCTTCAGTTCTTGTAGAAATGTGAACTGCACTCTCACATGTGCCCGTAAGGGATCTAGGTTGGATGTACTGCTTTGAATCACCAGGAAATCAACACCTTTCCACCTCTCTATCCACGGGGAAAAAAATGTCTTCTACAAAACCAGTTCCTGGTGGTAGAAATGCTTGGGGCTGAGGATCTAATAGTAGTCCTAGTCAAGGAAAAATCTGTGTTTGGAAAGCTTTACAAGTCTTAGTTGGATAAATCAGATTTTAGGAGATTATAGCCATGTGACAGACCTACAGAAGTTCTCTTTCCATGATGACACAGTCTATCTCCCTGGAACTCTGGCTTATTCATTCCAAGGTTGTATCCTGTTCATGCAAGGTCTGCCCCTTAGAATTAGACACAGTATTTTCCATCCTCCTTCAAAGAATGTCTCTCAAATCTTTGGAAATAGGAGCTTGTCACCTCCTTTTCTGTTTTGTATTTCTCTGTTTTGTGAAAAGTTAATTGAATTCAAGAATGTTTTGTAGACCTTTGTATTATTTGGCTGAAAACTTCGCTAGAGTAGAAGCCCAGGAGAATCTCTGCAATGTAACTGCATTACCATTATAATCTATGATCAAAGAAATGGTTCCTAGATGGGCCACAGCCGTGTGTGTGTGTGTGTGTGTGTGTGTGTGTGTATCAGCCTGTTCATGCATTTGGGATGAACTGCTAAGCAGAGTTAGAATGTTTCAGCCTAACAGAAGCAACCAAAATGAATAGCTTAACCACCCTTTTATTTGCAATTAATGGAAATATAACTGAAATAATATGGAGTGACCAAATTTTTCACTAGCTGTGTTTATTCAAATAGGTCACTATTGTAAACATATCTGATACAGGCACCAGAAACAACCACTTGATACAAAAAACTGAGTCTGTTACACAAACTGAATTTGGTATAAAAGTAAATGTCTTAAAAGGTTGGTAGAGTCAAAAGAATAGAATCAAGAAATGGATGGGAAATCATGAAAGGTGGTATGTATGAAGAATAGACACAGTTGTCTGATTTTCTGTCTTTCACAAATCATAATGTGGTTTGAATAAAGATACTTCTTAAAGTCCCAGGGTAGGGCAGAAGGAGGCAATGTATTGACCAAGCTTTGGGAAATAAAGAGGGAAAAGGTTAATTTTATTACCAAATTATATTGTTTTAGATTTAGTTGGATTTGGTGATTTACCCAGAAGAAACCAATGGATCCGTGGGAAGGATTCCAGAGAGGAATGGAGCTATCATTAATTGAGCACTTACTATGTGCCATGGATGAAGCTAAGTGCTTTATCTGTGCTATTGAGGTTTATTCATTATTAGCTCTAGTGAAAATGGAAAGTAGAAATTAAATCATGATGCAGGAAGCACTTCAGTTGTTGTTGCTAATAGGCTTTTGAAGTTGCTGAATATTCCTAAAAAAGATGTAGACATAGCTCAGGACAAAACTAGATTGTGCTTTGAAAATACTGCCTCTTGGCCATTCAATTCCACTGGCCTATTTTAACTCTTCTGTCTCAAATAAAACAAACAAACAAAAAACAAGGTATGTGCCAGGCACATATTTATTTGTTCATACACACTTATTATTCCTGAGACTTTTTATAAGCCTTATAATTTGTTTCCTTTTAACCCTAGGAGTTCAAAAACACACCTAATCCTTGAGCCAACTGCTTAGAACTCATTACTCCTTTCTCTTGGAAATCATTGAGATATGTTTGAAGAGTCCACGATTTACTGAACGAAAGGAATCACCTTCGCCTCTTGTCTCTTTTCTGTTTTCTGTTGGCCTTTCTCATCTAAGGCCAGGTTAATAGGATGTGTTAGTCGTTGCTTGTCATCATTTACCTGTATTGACTAGTCAGAGGAGCTCCAGCACATCAGCACTTAATTCTAAAGATAAGTGATCCAGTTGAGGTGGGTGGGGAAATGATGACTAATAACTGGGATGCTATTGGATATAACTTTCTGTTTTAATCAAATGAGAACAGTGGATACACGAGAATATGTTAATAGATGCTATGTCAACATGAGGAAATGCTTAGCTCAGGGAGCCGTGATGAAGAGACTTTTCTCACAGACAAGAAAAGTGCAATCATCATTAATACAAAGTCGTGCCCTTCTTTAGAGCAGCTGCAAATAGACTTTCAAAACTGCCCTTTGTTAGAGGAGTAAATCTGACACTAGTGTGAGAAAACTGGGTGAGAATCTAGATGCCACTTCATAAATCACTATGTGGTAAGAAGTGAAAGCAGTAATGGTGGCCATCTCCACTCCGGAAATAAGTTTTGCTGAGGTCCTGAGGTCTTCATATACCTTCTTGATTTTTTTCAACATGTGTCCTCAATTGTACTGTAACAGTCTGCCATGAATGGTGTAGGTTTCTGGCTTTTATTTTGTTGGATTTTGAAGCTGAAACATTTTGAAAGGTTCACTTTGTTGCTGGTTATGACAGGATAAAATCAAGACTGGAAACGAGATATAGTTAGGAATGTATTTATAATAACTCCCCAAAATGAAAAAAATAAAAGGGTTGGGATGGAAAATTAGATATTGTTGTTGTGGGAAATGGACAGGAAGGGTGTTTATAATTTCAACACAGTGGGGTTTGCTAGTAGGCCAGGTGTAGAGGGAAAAAAATTAACCATGACTTCAAGGAGTTTTGCCTGACCGAGAGAAAAGTGGGCGTAGGAGCCGTTTCTGTGGTTGGGGCGAGGAAGGTAGATTTGTAAAGTTCTTCAGTTAATCATTAGGCATATGAAGACTGAGAGCATCTCAGAAACATTAAGGAAGAAGTCAGTGGACAGTGGAATAATGACACTGTAGTGCAGGGAAGAGTTTACCATTCTCTCTGTTATTTCTATATCCAGATGATGCCAAAATAAAAATTGGACTGAGCAAACCTGAACAGAAGAAAGATATTGGTCAAGGTTGTCACCATGTAAGAGAATAGAGCTGAATTCTGTTTTACTCTAGGGTCATTATTTAAGACCTGGACTGTGCGGTGTGGATCAGGGAGAATGTCAAGGAAGTGTGTGTGTGTGTGTGTGTGTGTGTGTGTGTGTGTGTTCCCTGATTGAACTTAGCCATAGGAAAATCATCTTTATCATATCTTAATGTTAAGTAGTAGTTTTACAACTTGTAGCAAGCTACCTACTGAAAGGAAGTCAGAGCCTTCCCAGAGAGTAGAAATAGAGCTGTATCTTCCTTGGTAGCATGCCAAAGGCATATCTCTTAGGAAAGGCATTCATTTTTTTAAATAAAACTCATTAGAATCTCTTTAAAAAGATTTATATTTAGAACTAATAGATTTCAGGAACTGTGGAGGACTTACTCCTCCACTGTGGAGGACTTACCTGCTTGAATTTTTGGATGTCTGTTCTGCCCTGGGGGATTAGCTACTAGAATTATTGCCAGATATCTGCCCCACCCTGTGGGATCTTCAGCTACAGGGATTATTGCTGATATTCGCCCTGCTTTATGCATGATAGGATTTTCGCTGTGAAGGCTTGGTACCTAATCAAGGTGCACAAGCTCAGAGTATTGGGCCACTGCCTTCTGCTGCTGCTGCTCAGAGTAGCAAGGGTCCAGCTCGAGCTCAGCCTTTTTCTCAAGGTTCCAGTTTTTTGATTTGTTGTTTGTTAATCCTTTTGCTGTGGGACTTATGGGGGACTGCAGCTTGCCACGAGGGTTCTGGCTGCATCCTCTTCCTCTGTCTCAGACAAAATTTAAAATTATCAGTTTCCTAAAGTAAATGCTAAAAAGAAAAAAATAAAGAGGTGTAGCAGCCTACAGGAAGGAAAAGCTTATCTTAATGTATTTGGAAGAAATATAAAGCCTGTCTTGACAGTCTTTCCTATAGTGATCACATAATACATTGCTTAAGTCAACTACTCTGAATGTGGGACACTATTAATTATGAAGCTGGATGGCATGCATAGATTGTGCTTTGCAATCCAGTTCAGATGCATCATTTTTCTACCCTTTACATATCTCATGCCACCCTCCTGCAGCTGGGCAGAGGGAGTATTGTATGGCATTGTATGAGTGTAACGATTAAAACATATTTTATAGGGAAGGAAACCTTGAGGCCAGGAATGCAGTTTGGTGGTCACGTCCTTGCCTAGATGGGTAGAGCCCTGGTTTCTGTCCTCAGCACACACATGCATACAGATCTTTGCAAACTCCCCAAAAAGTGTATTGACATCAAGTATTTGTGAAAGATTGATTACAGAGATGTTTTGACCTGGCTTTCCCTCCAAGATCCAGTTCACATGTCGTTCTATATATCTTCAGAGTAGTCTCTCTCATTCTCAGAAACAGGACTTAGCATTTTTCCATTTATTTGTTGCTCTCTCCAGCAAAACTCAGGCTTTGAGAACATGGACTTTCTCCCTTGCCACTGTCACATTGATAGATGAAAGTGTGCCTGGTAGATGGTAGATGTTGAATAAATACAGATTGATTAAATTAATAAGGAGGCTTTAAGAGGAGTCAGAATTGGCACCAGAACTGTTAAATCAGAAAGACCGCAAGAATAGTCACAAAATGACTAGAAACAAAGCTAAGGAAAGCTAAGAAAAGGTGTGAGGTGTGGTAATTTATTCCATATGGGGATCAAATTACTGTACACAAATGGCGAGAAGAGGGACTAATATATTTACCTAATGGTATCCATGATGCTATTTGTTGTATTCTGTTCTATATTTTCTTCCTGTGGAATGTGCTTGTTTCACATTAATGCTTCATCAATTAACCATAACTGCCACCAGTGTAATTAAAATATTGATTGCTAAGAGGAAGGGAGGATTCAGCATTAATTCATTTAGCAAAAACTTACTGAGTCCCATTATATGCCATTCCTTGCAATAGGCTCTAGGAATATATATAATAGCAAGTAATTACATTGAGTTCACCAACTTGGGGGCAGAACTAAATTTTAAAATCAGAGCAAAGCATTGTTTTATGCTTCTGAACCCATGAGATATATTCTCTTCTATGACTAATATTGATCCTAAGCAGTACACCGTCTTCAGAGTATTTCACAAGTGGTATCTGGTTGCTACTCCAGTCTGCCATGGTCATTTCAGTAGGATATGCAGTGACATTATCACTGCCATATGAATTCATCAACTCAGTACTACTTCCAGAGAGCCAGTGTTGTGGTTAGGTCTGTTATGGGAATAACCTTTGTTAAACATATATCCCGGAGTCACCTAAGACCTTCCATTTCACTATGTGTGTTTTTCCTGTACCTGACCCTGTCTTAATAGGGCCAGTCCCTTGTTCATCCTGTGCAGTGGCAAATTTGGGTTATAATTCACAATAGCTGGCATTTATTGAGAATATATGACATGACAGGCAGTATCTAATCATACGGAGGATATCTTGATATGATTACAGCCATCTTTGCTATAGTGTAATCAGCTGGACACTTTTCTAACCCTCAGTTTGAATACATGCATTTAAGTCACTTTCTGTATGTCAGATAGTCTGATTCCAGGGCCCTTGTTCCTTGATATTCTCTACAATTAGGAATTTGTCTCAGCTCCAAGTACCTAGTCTTATCGCCAAGAACCTCGGTGCTTCTCCTAGGGACAGACTGATGGTCTCCCTACTCTTACCTTCCAGACCTGCCTAGAAGTGACCTAATAAGTTGAAAATGTAACATAAATCCACATCTTTGCAACACAGGTAGGAACAGCAGAAGGACAGTCTGATGTTTTCAGACTGAAGTTGTACAGCAGTGCAGAATTTTGCGTGAGCACCGAGGTGCTGAGGTCTGATGTTAAGAGAAGCTGTTAGCATATTCAAGTGAGAAAGTTTGGACTGTTGCAGATGCGGAAAACTTGGGGCAAGGCGCCTACCTGAAAATACAAATGAAAAATTAAGTTGAGACAGAATTATTCAGTGTCCTGAATAGTGTGCGATGTTTTGTGCCTGCTTGTGCTGCAGCAAAATGTTTAAAGTGATTCTGTGGTAGGAAGTGGTCACTTGAGGGGACTGGGTGAGAGAAGGAAGTCAGCATGTCAGGTGTGGCTGTGATTGTAGTTAAGGAGGAGAGATGGTGAGAGCTGAACTACTGCAGGAGTTTTTGAGAGACATGCAAATGACGCTCCCTGGCCCTGTCTGGAGGAGGTCGATAGAATTTAGTGATGTACTGAATGTCAGGGATGACAGAGGAAACTGTCCACGATGGCTGAAATGCTTATGATGATTCCCTGCGTTGCATTCCTCATCAGGACTTTAAAGCTCCACAGTCTGGTGCCTAGTCTCTCCGTGGCATCACCTGGCATTACTCTTTTTTTTTTTTTTTCTTTTGAGACAGGGTCTCGCTTTGTAGTTCAGGCTGGCCCTGAGCTCACTCTGGTGCCCAGGCAAGCTGTCGTGAACTCAGCAATCCTCCTGTCTCTGCCTCCCGAGTACTGGGATAACAGGCGTGAGCCACCGCACCCGGCACTGTGGTATGTGGTATTGATTGCTGGTGGGCATGAGTCTCCACACTCAGCATTGTATGTGGTTACCGGGATCAAACTCAGGACCTTGCGCTTGTGAGGCAGGCGCCGGAACCACTGAGCTAAATTTCCGGCCCACCTGGCATTACTCTTACCTTGGCTCATTTCCCCCAGGTGTGCTGACCGATGACTCTTCCTGAAATATGTTGGGCCAACTCCCATGGGAGGGCATGGAGATCAACTCTTCGTGTCCCATGAAGAATGTTTCAGGAACCCATGTGTCTCAGGTCTTCCCGTCCTTGAGGTCTTACTTTCTGTGTAAAGCCCACACTGATCACATATCTAAGGTTGTAAACAAGCATGTCTGGCATTGTGCACACATACACACACACACACACACACACACACAACCGTGAAGTGGCAGTCCATGTACACACACATACACAATCCAACTAGGCGGTGCCTGTCCACTTGCTTAAATCATTTCTTTCTTAACATATATTACCATTTAAGGTATGTTACTTGCTTTAGTTAATATTTTTGTCCCCCTCTTTTCTCCCACTCTAATAGAAGCCTATTAAGACAGGATTTTTCTTTTTTTTAGAAATATCATTAAGTTAATCCCTGTCATAGCCCCATTTAAAAATGCCATTTTCTCAAATTTAGATAACTTCTGACTCTCCTACTTTTATTTTGGATGCACAGATATCATATCTGTAACATAAAAGACATGTAAAAGCAGTCAGGTACACACACACACTTACACAAAATGCCCTGCCTCTTGGGCAGGTCATCCTTGGGACTGGATATTAAGTTTTGTCCATGGTTATGAAATATGCATCATTGTCTGCATGATTTTTTGAGATTATATCAAATACTTCCCTTAATGCCCCTTAGCTCTGCTAAAATTGGAAGCAAGCTGCAGAAGCAATAGGGCTTTTAAAAGACTGCTTTTATCTACATGATGGCAAGGCTTCTGACAGGGTTAGTATTGAATTAAGATGGTCATAGAACTAAGGAGTGGATTGGCTAGAAGGGGCAGAACTGTATCCCAGAGGCACAATTGAAACACTCATTTGTACTCACTCTTGTAAGCCACCCCATTCAGAAGCATGGGATTTTTATCTCGCTGGCACTTGAATAATATTTTACCACCAAAAGTAGGTGTATCTGTTAAACTCCCGTCAGGGATGTCTGAAGTGTTGTCTGCTTGTAATCTGTCACTGGCCTGATACCTGTGAGTATTCAGATTGTCCCCATCCATCCATGAAGCCTGTTCAGTTGGCCAAAAATAAATTCACCAAGTCAAATGATCGAAATTCAGTTTGCCAGGCAAAAATAAGTCTCACGATGAACACTTTACTAAATGACTGATTTTAAAATTTATAAAACTTGGTAATTATAATTTTAGTAAATAAACAGAATGATCTGAAGGTATCATTAGGAACATTGTCAGAACTCAAGAAGAACATACTATTGAGGCTGTCATAACTGAGACAATTTTGGGGACACTGCAATTCAAAATATTATTATTGGTATCTGCATATATGTCTTTGAAAATGCAAACTGTATATTCTGCAATCAAAATTTCACTACATCCTGTGGTAACTTTTCAAGTTAGTGTAAATTAAAAAGCAATACAGACAACTTTGTTTTGGTTTTGTAATATTTTACGGCATTAGGATTGCTTTGCAAATTTCAGGGGGAAATGAATATTTCATTTACTGTATTTAAAAATGAGTTGGCATGACTGATTATGTGAGAGGAGTGGTCCTCTCATTTCCTAGTGTATTGTCTTCATAGAGCCAATTAAAGTTACTCCTTCAGGGCATCCCTCCCCTGCTTTCTCCCATGGACACTTTGAACATTTGATATTGTATCTTTCTCCTAACAGTTAATCAGTCAATGTTTTCTATTCCATCTTGTTAGAAACCAACGTTTCAGCCTTTCGTAAATGACATGGCTCTGTCAGATGCATTAGATCAACTTTAAAGACTTTTGAATGTTATTTTTTACTTTGCAGAATTAAGGAATGTCAGATGTCCTGTGTTATCTTTGGCACGTAACTGTAACTTCAATTAGGTTACATTTAAATCTAAAGTTATTGTTAATGGAAAATATTTACATACATATATACGTTTATATGTGCTACATGTGTATATGTTGTATAATATTCTGTATCACTAGTGACCAGAAGCATATTCTTGTTAAAGATGCTAATGAATTCATCAAATCTGTTTGCAACAGTTTTGATAATGATTATATTTTGTGAATTTGATAAAATTGCTCATTTGGAAGAATGATCACTTAGAAAATGGATATTAGCAATTAGTTCCATCTGAATTGATCTCTCACCAAAATTATCCCCTAATTTTCATTTCTCTGGATCTTTACAGTAGTAGCATTCATATGAAAGCATGTCTATGACCCTTAACAGAGAAAAATTTTTCAGAAGTAGACACCAGATTCCAGTGGAGCCAAGTCTTGTGTTTCCCAAAATGTGGAGTATCAGAGTCACACTGTGGGGCTGGTCTTTCATCTGGGTCTCATAGTGATATGGCCAGAGATGGAAGCAGGTGGTGGGTGGGAGCTAAAGAAATGTCAATAGATGGAGAAAGTCAACTTGAAGACAACAAAGAAGACAGTCAAACATTAAAAAAAAAAAAAAAAAAGAAAACAAAAACCCCAGCCTCCTGAACAATTGGCGTCGTGTTGGTTTTTATTTTCCTAAGGGTTACCTTTATTTGCATCTCTGAAAGTGTTGGGCCAGACAGATAGCACAGTGGTATTGACAATAAGTCTTCTTTAGGTGGACTGACTCATTTTTGGTTTCTGTCATGGCTGCAGTACGTCCTCTAAGTGTTTCCTAAGGACTCTGTGTCAAAGGCTTGAACCCCCCAGGTAGATTTTTAGGAGAAGGTGGAACCTGTAACCAACAGGATGGAGGGAGCACACACTCAGAGGTTATGTGACTCCCCGCCTTCCTTTCCTGTCACTGCTTTGCTCCTTGCCTTGTGAGGAGATAAACACTTTTGCTTTTCACACCCAAGCCGTGACACACTGTCCTATTGCAGGCCCAAAGCAGCGGGTTCTTCCAGGAGTGGACTGGAGTCTCCCAAACTATGCACCAGAAGAACCTTCTTCTCTTAATAAGTTAAGCATCTCTGATGACGACAGAAAGCCACCACAGTCATTTTTAATGCCAGAAACACACTGCTGGCAAGCAAAATTGTACCGGTACTGTAATAATGGTGAAGCTGTTATGGCTTGTACACCAGTTTCTGAAATGCTTTACAAGTGCTTGTGTTCTGAAATAATAACACATGAGTGTATTACAATAACGACAGGAATGTATTATAGCACATTTTTAGCAAGCACTTCATGGGAAGTTATAAAGTAGTGGTTGGATATATGTTGGAAAACAGGGTCTTCCTGCAAGATGGGTAAATAATCATGTATTATTTAAGTATTATAAAAAAAACTGCAGAATTCTAATCCTGATTGGATTATAAACCAAGACACGTTCCTCTTTTGCAATGACATTTGTTTTAAGAAGTCAATATTTTATATTTCCCACACCAATTCTAATGATTAGTTCATAAGTGTCTTATTTTGTTGGGTATGGTAAAGCCTGTTATGAAATACCATTCTTGAATCCCATAATTGGATATACCCTATAAGTTTCATGTATGGACAGCGATCTCATTACTTTAAGAAGTTACCATGGTTACTAATAGAATCAGACAATTGTTAATAATGGGTGACATTGTAGAGTAGCATGGTTATATATTCAGGGCATTGCTATTCAAGTCCTATAAGCTTCAGCAGTGTAGACCTAATCTTATCCTGTGTAGGGGAAACCAGAAAAGAAACCAAATGGGTACATAGTTGTGTATAGTGAAAGGTTGCCTCCTACCGAATCTTGCCCCCACAATGGGGAGTATATGTGCCAAATATACACGATTTTTCCTTCTAAAAATGTTTATAAAATCATACTCCTATATTTTTTATACTAAGATAAAGGAATGTACCTCTCATATTTGAGTGAGCTCGCAGTCTTCATTTTAATATTTGATAGTCTTAATATTAATCCCATAGCCACATAATATTATTATAAAATACATACAAATTTTGTGAATTCTGGGACATACCCCTTCTACAAACTGAAAGAGCATCGGAAATACCCCCTGTAGTCAAGATACAAGAAAGTGGTGTAGAGGCACCCATGTGAGAATGTAAACTGATGGAACTAGCACCTTCATGCAGAGCAAGAGGGCAGAATACAGCAACCACCATGACAAACCTTCACGTATATTTCAGTCCCAAGGGTTCTCAGTAGAAATTTTGTGTAAGGAAAATGTCATCAATGTAGTATTACTTTACATTTTTCATGTGATTTTTAATCACAAAGCACATTCATTTGGTAATTTGTAGAAACAGATCTTTGGTAGCAGAGGAGAAATGTAGAAGGAAAAAAATTGTGAATGAGATATCATCAGTTAACTAATTACTATTATTATTATGTTTTTTTTTTTGAGACAGAGTCTCGCTTTGTAGTTCGGGCTGGCTCTGAGCTCACTACATAGCCCAGGCAAGCCTCGAACTCAGCAATCCTCCTGTCTCTGCCACCCAAGTGCTGGGATTACAGGCATGAGCCACCATGCCCAGCTTAACTAATTATTTTTAAAGTAATTTAATTACCTGAATTTCTGTAGGACAGAATTCAATATTTTTTCATAAATATTCCATATTGAAGATAAGTCATCAGTTGGTATGTAAACAGGGTATTATATATAGATGTGTCTAGACACCCATAAGGGAAAATATCAATCTATGTCTGCTTTATCCAGTACATTTTAGTTAGTGCTGCTGAGGCCCCAACAAGAAAGGAACATACCTGTCTCTGGTTCAGTGGTCCTTACTAGATGCAAAGCCAGACTACTGCATACTGCAGCCACTTGTGCAATTAGATGTGGTTTTTATAATCCTTAATCTCCCTTTTGTGCTGACTTTGTAAAAAATATAATTCTGTAATTTTTGACATTGTGATTTTCTTTTTTTCCCAGTATTACCATAATGATTTCCTCTCCTTGTGCTTGCTTTGCCAATGTGGATTTCATCTCCTGTGGGAGAATCCTCTTTTCAGCATGTGACATGATCCTGGAAGGATCCTTTAGTTGGTCAGTTCAGAGAGTTCGTTGGGCCCAGGCCATTCATCTGAATGCACTTGAGCCACTTTCACACAACTTCGTATTGGAACTGTAACAATCTTTTTCAGGTTTTTCTGCTGTTCTCAGATTCTGTTATTTGAGTTAGGTCTGATTGATGCCCTTGGTTGTTTGAAGTTTCTCTAGATGATGTATCATCAGGAGTCCTCAAGGCTGTTCTCTCTCTTTCCTCTTTCTGCATGAACAGATCACTGGACTCATGCAAGCCTTATTGCCTTTGATGATTTGTTTCTATTTGAGTGTTTATGGGAACAACCTTATTACTGAATATTTTTTAGATGCTGTGTCTGGTGTTTGGAATTTGATATCTTAATTTTTATTTATTTCTTTATAGAGTGGGGAAGTGAAGAAATAGAAACAGAAGAAACAATTCCAAAAAAAAAAAAATGATGCTACAGCTACCATTGTCAAACCATCCGGAACGAATTCATGTGAGTTTCTACAGTGTAAAGTACTATGATTAAAGTTGGGAAGGTAGACTAATTAAGCAGTAATAATATATGTAATTATAAGGAATCATCCATAGCACTGAATAGGGAATGGAAAAACAGTGACACATCTAGATACTGATTTTAAATTCTAGACAAACCTCTAATTTATACATGATCTTATATGATCTTCTGAGTAATCTGTCATCTTACTTTCAGGTTTCCTGCAATAGATAATACTTAGCTTTGGGTCCTCATTGGTTTAGACATCTTGTTGTTTTATAGGGTAGGGAAACATCCTTTACATTACATTTATACAGGTTGTCTTTTAGCCCTACTACAAAACTCAGAGGTTTTTCTTTGTAGAATTAACATCTAAATTCTTTAGCATTGTATCTATTAACAACATTCACCTTCTCCTTTATGCCGTGTGTTCCCAAACTCCTTTCTTTCTTTTCTTTTTTGAGACAGGGTCTCACTTTGTAGTTTAGCCTGGCCCTGAGCTCACTATGTAGCCCAGGTGAACCTCAAACTCAGCAATTCTCCTGTCTCTGCCTCCTGAGTGCTGGGATTACAGGCGTGAGCCACCACGCCTGGCTCAAACCCCTTTCTTGATCTTCCCTGAGGTTTTATTCCCCAAGTATATATTTCAAAATTTCCTGATTTCTGTGCTGTTGCTCATATGGCCTTTAAATATAGTTTAGACAAAAGAAAATCTTTGCCTCCAACTCTGCTGATTTAAAATGTAACTCCACAAGTCACTGCCTGCTTTCAGCTACTTTCTGTAGGAAGACTTGGTGTATTCCCTCAGCCACAAGGAATTACTTTTTCTAACTAAACAGTTAATGTTCTTATTTTGCTCATGTTTTTTTTTCTACCTGGCAACAATCAAAATTGTTTTTAAGGAGTACATTATGTCACATTCCTGTTTTCTAGAAAGTGCTTTGATACAGACACACAGTTATGTTTCTCTTTGAACCATCTAGACTCAACCTGTGCAATGATGCCCTGTGGGAACAACGCCTTGTGCGTCAGAGCCCCGTTAACCATAACTCTGCTGTGTGGATTTTCATTCAGCTACCGTGGCTGTGTTGCCATTTCTTTTTCTTTTTTTTTTTTTGAGACAGGGTCTCGCTTTGTAGTTCAGGCTGGCCCTGAGCTCACTATGTAGCCCAGGCAAGCCTGGAACTCAGCACTCCTCCTGTCTCTGCCTCCCGAGTACTGGGATTACAGGTGTGAGCCACCATGCCCGGCACTGGCACTGTGGTATGTGGTATTGATGGCTGATGGGTGTGAGTCTCCACACCCAGCATTGTATGTGCTTACCAGGGATCGAACTCAGGACCTTGCGCTTGTGAGGCAGGGGTTGGGACCATTGATCTAACCCTCTGGTCCTGTGTTGCCATTTCTTAAACATTCTAAGATTGTTATCATATCAGACCCTTTAAATTTTGACTACTTTTGTCCAGAAAGCTAATTAATCATGTTTCTTTGATTTCCCTGTAGATTTTTTAGTATCAGTTACATCTCTGCTGATTCGGTTCACTCCAGAAAATGTTTATTATAGCTTGCGCATTTAATGAATCCTATAGTTTCCATGCTATTTTATGTTATGTGCATAATCTGAAAGGTCATCAGTGATAGACAAGACCATGCTTTCGTGTAGAATGTTACAGTGTGAGAAAGAGCAGTTGAATATCACAAGTACAAACATGAAATTTCAAACTAAGATAGCTTTCCTTTTAAAAGGAGACCTCAATCTTTAGTCATCATGCAAAAAGCCCATTACTCTTTCAGGGATATCAGCAACTTGAACAGAAGCTCCATCTGTCACAGGTAGTAGAGGGAGAGATGTCCAATTACTTTTGTTCCCTTGGACACTACCAAGAGTCACTGCATCTGTCTGTCATCATGGGCTTGATATTAAATAACACAGCACACATCATATACATTTCCAAATTTAAACTTTATATCACTTTCAACAATTGAAATGTTATCATTGTACTGTATAACTCCAGGTTCCTTTCAATTCTAATTTCTTCTATTATAACTAGTTGTGATTATAATATATATATATATATATATATAATATATATATAAATATATATAAGAATAATATATATATAAATAATATATAAAAGCATAAGCTTTTATAATATATTGACAAACTTATAATATATCGGCAAACTTATTACAGAGTGTATTTTTACTTTCTGGCCCCTTTTATTAGATATGAAGTTCCAGCTTAAATTTATTTTATATGTGGTTTAAATATTTTCAGTGCTTAAGCATCCTGTTTAATTAATTTCAGTAATTAAAAATTGAGCATTATTTAGAAAAATCACCTGATAATCTTATTCAAGAATTAAAATGAAAGGCATAAATAGGATATTTTTTCTCCTTCCCATCCATGTAATAACTACTTTTTCTCATTACTGAGACAAAATACCATACATCTACAAGTTAAGGGAAGAAATTTGGTTTGTATTTCATAGACATTTCATTCCAGTGCAGAGTAGCACATGTGCAGAGTCCAACAGAGGGGCAGTACAACAGTTTGCTGCAGGCAAAGGCAGTAGAAACAACAGGGACCTTAATAGCCTCTTCTTCCCTTTTTATCTTATCTAGACTATTTAGGTCAGGTAACACTCACACCCCTAAATCTATGGTTTTGAAGGTAGCATTAGATCATAAATCAATTCCAGTGTCACACAGTCTAGATCCAGCCACCTCTGAAAAATTCCTGCGTACGCTGCTTGAGGAATGGGAGACATCAAAACACATACCATATGACCATTGAAATTAGAGTATTGTGCTTGCAAGGCTAGCATGCCACAGCTGACCTAAATCCCCAGTCCAAGTCAGCTGTTGTTAAAACAACAGTCAAACATTAATATTTCCAACTATCTGTTTGGAAAAAATTCATTAACAATAAAAAAGATGCTAAATTTCTGCTTCATGTATCATACTTCTCTAGTGGTTTTTATTAGCTGTCACTAAAACCTTTAAAATTATTTTGTAAATTGGCTACAGTTAAATGTGAAGAAGAAGATGAAAGACTATATTTTATTTTTATGAGCAAAACCTTCTTGCATGTACTGTCATCAAAAATGTTCTCTTCTTTGACATAGGAATTTCTAAGAGGTAGTTATTAGTTCCTTCCAAACAGTGGAAATACTTACAAATAACAAAACCAAACAACAACCACCACAACAACGAACACTTTAGGAGAAGAATGCTGGGTGCTAGATGGAGTAGTACAGGAAAGGAATCTCTTGTTTTTGAGATAGGGTCCCACTTTGTAGTTCAGGCTTGTCCTGAAATTTACATGTAGCCCAGGCAAGCCTTAAAATCATAGCAATCCTCCTGCCTCTGCCTCCCAAGTACTGGGATTACAGGGGTGAGCCACCACACCTGGCAGAAAACTTTTATTAAAGAGTAAACTGAGGAATTCAAAGAAATAATACCTAGAAAACATGACTATCTGCAAAATTAAAGGTCAAGAAATGAAAGCTCATGTGGACTTGAAGTCAAAGACTACCAAACCCCCACAATTCTAGATTTTGACCTGTATTGATCCTGGATCTGGTGTGCAAAAGTTTTCATAGTACAGGCTTTTAAGTATGGCAAGTTTTACTCAAATTTTGGCTTGAGAAACTAAATATGTAGGCTTGGAAGAACAGGTAACTTTGTTGAACCCATTTCCTTATCTTTAAAAGTAGGAGTGGTGATATCATTTGGCACTGTTTGTATGGGTATTGCATAAGGCAGTGGATATACCTTGGCACATAGTGAATACTTTCAAAAAGTACTTTCTTATCCATTGACTCTTCTGAGTGTTTTACATGTTTAATTCTAAACTCGTGAGAGATGCACTATTGAGATGATCATTTTAAAAGTGAAGAAAAGTAAGAGGCTCCTGGTTAAGGTTCTTATAAACAGCTCTGTTACTATTGTAACTAAGGCAGCAGGATGGCTTTCATTTTTGTGCTGGGAAATTCTGTGCTGTCCTGATTCTAAAATTACACTGGTTCTCATGATATTGCTCCTAGAACAGTTTGTTTATAGGAATAAATGAACAGATCACCGTAACTTTTATGTGTTCAGTTACAAATCTTGTATCTGCTTTGAACCCTTAGTACTTCATTTAGGTTATTCCCAATAAATGGTACCTTCCCAATCTACCCACATAAGAAAAGGAACTACTCTTTTAGAAATCCCAAGGAAATGGCCAGCTTACTAGTCTTGCTTTGATCCTCATTGGCCTTAGTTGTGCTCAGTCAATCAAAAGACACTCATAAGCTGAGACAGATGACATTAGAATTAGAAATTCTATCTCAATATGATCTGTGGAAGATTCAGCCTGCTTTAAAGTGCTACGTAACATTGCTTCATCATTTATTCATATGTTGCAGACAATTTGTAAGTCAACAAATACTAATTTTAAAAGTGCTACGTTGGGCCGGAGGGTTAGCTCAGTGGTTCCGGCGCCTGCCTTGCAAGCGTAAGGACCTGAGTTCGATCCCCGGTTACCACATATAATGCTGGGCGTGGTGGCTCACGCCTGTAATCCCAGCACTCGGGAGGCAGAGACGGGAGGATTGCTGAGTTCATGGCAGCTTGCCTGGGCACCATAGTGAGCTCAGGGCCAGCCTGAACTACAAAGCAAGACCCTGTCTCCAAAAAGCAAAAAAAAAAAAAAAA
>PVIC010024991.1:0-25619 GCA_004025085.1 Thryonomys swinderianus
TTTTTTTTTTTTTTTTTGAGACAGGTTCTTACTTTGTAGTTCAGGCTGGCCCTGAGCTCACTATGTAGCCCAGGTAAGCCTCAAACTCAGCAATCCTCCTGTCTCTGCCTCCCGAGTGCTGGGATTATGGGCGTGAGCCACCATGCCTGGCTGGCCTATTGGTTTTTAATCTTGCTTTGGTTCTATTCTTTTTCTTCTTTTTGTATTTTCATGTGGTTCATAGTATTTATTTTTCAATTTCTTTCTTATATTTGTACATGTTTGCAGTGTAGTGCTTGAATTCCTTTTGGGAAATTGGTACATGTAGACACGACATCTTGTTTCCTTATCCCATTTTTCTCCATCTCTCCTCCTTCCTCCACCACACTGTCCTCTTCTTTTTTTGTAAAACATTGGTCTCCCTATTTCCTATTATCTGCCTTTTCTTTGGCTGTTCTTTCACATTTTGGGTTCCTCATATAAAAGAAGCATGGTGTATCAGAGCTTGAGTATCTGATGTATTTCACTTAATATTATGGTCTCGAGGTGCATCCACTTTCTTACAAGGGACGCAAGTTTATTCTTTTGCATGGCAGCATAGTATTCCCCTTTTTATAAATACCACATTTTCTTTATCCATTTTTCTGTTGGTTGATATATATGCCATTTAGAATGTATGATGGATATTGGGAAATAAAAATATTCAAAGGAAAATGTAGTAGAGGAGTGAATAATGAGGGATAAAGGAAAAATATGATGGTAATAAAAAATGGAAATAAAGCTTATGTATTTAGGGGGTAGGGAGTTGTGGGGGTGAGTAGGGGAACGGTGTCATATACTGGTACAAATTCCCAATATTGAGTGCGATCATGATGTGTATGTACAATGTACCAATAAAGATAAAAATTAATTTAAAAAAAAAGATTTAGCTTTGGGCCAGAGATTTAGCTCAGTGGTTCCAGTGCCTGCCTAGCAAGTGCAAGGTCCCTGCTTTGGTCCCATTAACCATATACAATAATACCACATGAGGTGGCTCATGCCTACCAGCAATCAATGTTTTATACTATAATACCAGATACTGTGGCTCATGCCTGTAATCCCAGCACTCAGGAGGCAGAGGCAGAGGCAGAGGCAGGAGGATTGTTGAGTTTGAAGCTTGCCTGGACTACATAGTGAGCGCGCGTGTGCGTGTGCATGCACACACACACACACACACACACACACACACACACAGCCTAAACTACAAAGCAAGACTTTGTCTCAAAAAAAAAAAAAGATTTGGCTTTTGTTGGTTAGTTGCTATAAACATGAGTATGCATGTATCACTGTATTATGAAGTGTTCAGTGATTTCAAGAAGATATCTAGAACAGAAATAGCTGAGTCAGATGGAATTTCTAGTTTGGGGTTTTTGAGGAATCTCCGTAAGTAGTGTATATTCCCCAGCAATGTAGAGTGGTTTATTCTTCCCCACAGTCTCATCAACATTTGTTTTTATTTAATCTCTTGTAGATATGCATTGTTTCTAGAGCATGATGGAATGAATCTCAGTGTTATTGTAATTTGCATTTCACTAATAGCCAGAGAAATTGAACATTTTTCCACATATTTGTTGGCCATTTGTAATTTTGGGGACCGTATATTTCCTTCAGTTGCCCATTTTTAATTTTGTCTTTCATTTTCTAGGATCTAAGTGTTTGAGTTCTTCAGATAGTCTCAATATTAGTTCCTGTTCAAATAATGGGTTATAACAAGTTTTCTTTTATGTAGGTTGTCTCATCACTCTGTTGTTTCTTTGCTTTGTTGTGCACTCTGTTGATTATTTGCTTTGTTATTCTAATTTGATATAATTCTCAGGGAGTCTACGTCTAGATTGTTCCCTCTTTGTGCTTGATTGTTATGACTGCCTTTCACCTACTCACTGTGGGAAGATAACACTGGAAAACATAAAATGTAGTTGTCATGTAGTTTTTTCTGTAGTTCAGTCCTAAACAATTAACCCCTTCCCCAACTGCTGCATGATTAAACACTGAAAATATGCGGGCACTGTAAGGTTTTCTTCTTTAACTGTAGCCTACTATGCAGGAGTCACTTTCATTCTGGAACTCTACACTGTTTTTGTGGTTTGCAATAACTAAGTTTTTCTTGGGACCAACCCTACTGATGCCCATAATTTTCTCTAGACCTGTTGATACTCTGGGATTTCCCTCTCTTCCAGGCCATTGGCTTTGTCCATGATCAGTACAGGCAGTTGGGTTGATGTTTCCCTTGCCCCATGCCTATGGGAAAAAAACCACAACTGAATCAGAGTTGGGTGGCCTCAGTTATGGTGCAGAATCCACAGGTGTGGCCTTGGTGGAAGGTACTGGTCTGTTTGGCTCACAGTGCTCAGGACTATCTGGCCTGAAATGTGGAGATCTGGTCTTATTCTTTCTCTGCTTCTATTCTTTGCTTCTGGAAATGAAATGTTTGCCCTGTATCATAATCTATTGGAAGTATGCTACTTGTTTTTATGTTTTCAGGTTCACAGGAAGATTCCTTGACTCCCAGAGAAACTTAGGTTTTGAACTTTTCAGCAAGGCAGGAACTGTTGATACTTTGTGGAAGGATTTGGTTTTCAATTATAAACACACACACACACACACACACACACACACATACACACATATATCATGGTAGCCAGAATTATGACATTATGCTTATTTGGAGACTAAATATAGTTTAAAGAGACACCTTTGCCTAGCAAGTGGACAAGTAGTGAAATATGATAGTTCAAATGAGCACTGCATAAATGGTTAGTAAAACACACTTTCCTGACTTTATTGGCAGAATTTAGTGGCCTGATAAATAACTAATTTGTTAGTAAAGCACACTTTGTGTTTAGCTAGGTCGTCATGGAAGCATGATTGTGAGTATTATGTCTGGTTCCCAGACCCCTTTGTTTTTATAACTGTCATGAAGTGAACAGTCTTGCTGTTATTCTTTTTCATCATAAAAGTCTTTTCTTAGGGCCAGCCAACCACAGACTGAAACTATATGCTGAAATTGGTAAGGTTGCACATCTGATTTCTCTCTGAAAGGTCAAGGCAGGAGTATTGAGAGTTCACCTTAAACTGGGGCACATTAGCACCTTAGTGAGACCTTGTATCCAAATAAGATTCTAATAAATGTCTGGCAATATAACTAAGTGTGAAGGCTCAGGATGCAAACTCCACACACACACACACACATACAAGTAAACCAAATAAATCTCTCTCTTTTTAAGCTGTAGGTATCAGGTAGCTTTTATCTGAGATAGGAATGCTGACTAATATACCTATCTATAGGCCAAAGACAATTATCTTCATTCTAGGCATCTGTCCCATGAAGATATATACTCAACTATTTAGTCAGTGTTTCTGTTTTTGATATTTTGTAGCATCTAAGCATAAAACTAAATACCCAAACTAAATTCCTGGGACCTCTCACCCAATGTCTTTCTCATCTAAATAAATAGCAGCTACATACACTCTGTCGTTTAGATCTTTACATCCATCTTTAAAAGACTATAGTCAGTCCTTCAACAATTGATTGAAATAAACTCTGGTAGCTTTATCTTCAAAACTTATCCAGAAACCAAACACATCCTACCATCACCACCACAGCTGTCATTATTGCTTTAGCTACCATTATCTCTTATCCTATGGCCTATTACCAATAAAAAAGCCAGAGTACCCTACTGAATTAAAAGCAAGCTGATAACACTTCTATACTCAAAACGTTACACTACATTGCTGTGTCTTAGCATAATATCTAGTTTTTCTTCAAAGGCCTATAAAAGACCACTTGATCTGTCTTTGACTTCATCTTGCTCTTCTCTTTCCTGATCGCTTTTCCAGGGATACTGGTTGCCCTGTTTGCTCTTACTTGAGCACATAAAATCTGCTCGAGATCCTATTTGTTATGCCCTTTTCCTAGGGTATTATTCTCCAAATATCTCAGCGAAGCCTCCCCTGCTCACTCCATTTACAACTGTAATTCACTCTCCCCTCAATTTAATCATGTTTATGTGCAGCTTGTTTTTTCATGTTACTATTATCACCTTTACTATACGGTGCAATTTATGTGCATTATATTTGTTTATTTCCTATCTCTCAACACAAGAATGTAAGATTTTCATGATAGGGATTTTGTTTGTTGTGTTCTTGGTAGATTTCTAGTATCTATGACAGGGCTAGAACATAGTAGACACTCAATAAATATTAAATGAATGAGTCTAGAAACAAAAATTCAAATATGTTAACATGCTTAAGAGTCTAGCTTATGGTGGGAATACAACAAATAGTAATTTGATTTCTCTTAATGTTTAAAATTTTATTGATATAAGAACACTCAATATGAGATCCACTTAATCCATTTTAAATGTAAAAATTAGTGATTCTGACTACAGATATAGTATTCTAATATATACAGTGTGATTGAAAAATATGGTGACTATTTGAATTATAAAAGTCTTATAGTAAAAGGAACACTTTCAAAACTGATTAGATGTGTTTTTGAAATGAATGTTTTTTTAAAGAGGATTAATGGCCATATGTCTTTTGCTGAAATTAATTTTTATTTAAACATTCAATGTATGAGTACCTGTGACTGACCAATTATTTATGACAAGTTTTGAAAAATAAAATTATTTTGATGTATTTTTATCCGTCTTATATATGAGACCTGGTACCATGTGATTTCTGGCTCTACCTCAAAATTAAAGTGACCACAAAAGGTAACTATTTTGAATCAGTTCAGCACATTGAGGCAACCATAACAGCACAGCACAAGACACTCATGAAAGAACAATCTCTTGCCTTAGAAACTAGGAAGCAAAAATGGAAACAAAGCTTAGGTATATGGAGAGTGGCGGCTTAAAAAAATGAAAATCAGTCTCTGTTGGACAATGTAGCTGGCCTTAAACAAATGCTGGGGTCAGCAGGAGACCGTTTACCTCTGAGCGACCAGGATGTAGAGCCAGGGCTTTCCGCTCCAGAATCTCTCCAGAATCTGTTTAACCACAGGACTATGTATGTGCTAGCTGTCGCCATGATGACCAGTTGAAATCTACGTGGTTCACTCCATTTCAGGCTGAAGAGATCGATACAGATCCGGATTTGGTAAACGTTGATTTGATTGAACTCTCAGAAAAATGCTGTAGTGACTTTGATTTGGACTTAGAGCACTCTTTTTTGTCAGAGCCATCACCTCCAGAGAGAACTAAGACTACTAAAGGGTTCAAACTGGGGAAACACAAGCAAGAGACCTTTATAACTTCGAGTGGAACATCTGAATACAGTGTACCTGCCAAACAAGCTCATGTTGTGCCACCACCAAGAGGGAGGGGCAGCGGAGGATTTGGACAGGGCGTACGACCACATGATATTTTTTTGTCAGAGAACCCAGAACACAAGTAGACCACCTTCTCTGCATGTGGATGACTTTGTTGCAACTGAAGTAAAAAAGTGGTCCCCCCGGATGGACTATCCCCACCAAAACGGCCACTCAAAGTGGCAGAGAAGATTTCTTCTCGAGGTGCCTATTCAGGCAATCGAGGAGGACGAGGTTCTTTTCACAGTCAGAATAGGTTTTTTACACCACCTGCTTCCAAAGGGAGCTGCAGTCATCCGGCAGAACAAGAGGCAAGTATTCTGGGTGGAGCGCCCAGAATACTGCTTGAGCCAACTACAGTGAAAGTCGCGCGGGTCAGAGCAACTTCAGCCGGAGCCTTCTGACCCCGCTGCGGTCGCTCAGCTCTGTAGGCTTGGGCTAAGTCCTCGGGACCGAGCTTCTCGGGGCCACGGGGCCTCGGGCCTTCCTGGGCCAGCAGCAGTAGTGGCAACGGAGGCTCCGAGGAAAGTTTGTTCATAGAGGCAGTGGCCAAGGTTGTCATGGGCAGTCCTTCATCTGACGAAATCTCTCGGAGACATCCTGTGTATACAGACAAGTCGTGAAGACAATACAGACGTGACATCAAAGGACCAGTTTACTTAGCTAACATCTGGAGACATATGAGAAAATATTTTTACCTGAGAAAGCAGGGGGTTTTTTTGTTTTGTTTTGTTGATACCTAACATAAGACTTCAATAAAAGTCCAAACTTTGTATGTAAAAAAAAAAGAATCAAGATACATCATGTTCATGTACAAATTCTCAGTGACAAGTTTGATTATAATGTATCCCTAAAATGTATCAATATACTCAATAAAGTGAAAAAATAGTAAGAAAGATGGGCTAGTGTGTTAAAAGCCAGGGTGAGGAGACTTTCAGTTAAACTAATGGCAATGTATCTTTTTCTGTAATAGTTTATTTATTTATTTGAGACAGGTCTCGCTTTGTAGTTCAGGCTGGCCCTGAGCTCACTCTGTAGCTCAAGCAAGCCTCGAACTCATCAATCTCCTGCCTCTGCCTCCCAGTGCTGGGATTACAGGCGTGAGCCACCACGCCCGGCACTGTGGTGTGTGGTACTGATTGCTTATGGGCGTGACCACCACACCTGGTATCATTGTACGTGGTTACCAGGGATGAACCAGGGACTTTGAACTTGTTCAGCAGGTGCCGGAACCACTGAGCTAAATCTCTGGCCCTGTAAAAAAAATTTAAGAATTTACTGCATTTTGTGATCACAACATGTCTGTCTCTAGAATTTACTCATCAGGCTTAACTGAATTTTTATGCCTGTCTATTAGTAAGTCCCCATTTCCCTTTTCTAGGGTGTCTACTCATACTAATTCTCTAAATTTGACTATTTTAGACATACTTTTAAGTGGAATCATGCAGTATTTGTCTTTGTGTGACAGGTTTCTTTCATATAGAGCAATGTTTTCAAGTTTCATCTATGTTGATGCATACTATAAAAGTAATATGCTAGTGTATTCATATATTACAGAATGTTTTGATTGGTTCAGTATATGAGCTATTGGGAATAGGAGTGTAGAGAACATTGGGATTACTAAAATTTTTTTTTGAACCCAGATATCAGTTCTTCTGTAAAAAAAAAAATCTGAAAGTGGGGTTGCTGGATCATATATTATTTTTATTTTTGAGGAATCATCATACTATCCTCCCTAAAGATGTATAATTTTGTAGCTGGATCAATACTATTTAAATGCTCCAATGCTTTTAAATCCTTGTCAGCATTTGTCTTTGCTTTAATAATTATCCTGACAGGTTGGAGATGAACTTATTGTGGCTTAGATTTGCATTTTCTTGGAGGTTAGTGATTTTGAGCATTCTTTCCTTATACATATTTAGCATTCGTGTGGTTTCATTATAGGAATCTCTTTGCAAGTCCTCAGTTCATTTAAAAAATTTGGGTTACTAGTTTGTTGTTACCATTATGTTCTATGAGATCCTTGTGTATTTTATTGATTGATCCCTTATCATTTATATGGTTTGGAAGTATTCCTTATTTATGATTGCCACTGCACCTTTATCTCCTTTCCTGCACTGTAGCTATTTGGTTGACTGCTCCCACTTATTTAAAAATGTATAAGTTAGCAGTTCTGTGGATAAACGGCAAGTCACATTAATGATAATGGGTAAAGAGTAAGTGGCATTAACATGTGTGTGTGTGTGTGTGTGTGTGTGCACGTGTGCACATGCGTGCACAGTGAGACTTCTTGGGGGAAGTTATAAAACCCAAATATTCTAGCTCTGCCTCTTTCACTTCATATTGACTGGCCTTATTCTATGACCATTTCCCTTTTCATTCATGTTTCACTTTTTCAGTACTTACCATGGCATGTTAATCCGGGAGCTAAGAGTCTTTGGAGGTATTCTCTTTCATTGATGGCAGAACCATGACCTCAAAATAGAACTGGTATTAGTTTGCTTTTCATTCTTTCATTTTCATTGTAGAGGCTTCTTTGACCCTTTATAGTCACAGGAATAGGGAAGTGAATCCACAGGATCATTTGCATTTCTAATTTTTTTCCATGAATAGCAACAATATTAACAACTCTCTGATGAATTGGATATAAATTTGGCTCTGGGTTATTCTTGGTGAAAGATATTCTATGATGAAAGGACTGTTCTAAAATAATTTTCTTTCCTTTGAGATAATATAAGAGGATTGTTATAGTTTTTGGAGGGTCTCTGTGATTCTGAGCCAACTGAAATCTTCTGGGCTGTCACAATGCCACTGTTAGTGCTAAAAATATCCTACTACCCAGAGAATGCTTGGTCTTAGAGGCAAAAGGAACAGCATTAGGACAGTGTTTGCTACTGTTTGTTCTTCCTTTAATAACATGAAATATTAGGCAAATACAAATTGGGGCAGACACAAAGGATTGCTTAGTCATTTATTCATGTATGGCTAAGTGTAAAGTTTGTAACAGGAGTACTATTGTGAGGACTATGTTAAATACTCTTCATAGTCTAATGCAAATACAATGATCACCTGGGGCAAGAATGCAAATTCCTCCTCATGGGATAGTGGAGCATAGTGTGTTACAGAGAAATTTCCATTCTCTTCTATAAGAACACTGATTATCTTATTCTGTAGAATGGACATCTAGAAAGTTAAAGATGAGCATAGTGCCTATAACTGTTATGATTCTTGTATCAGAAGTATGTGGTGCTTCCTATATGGGGCTTTTATAATTTTGTATGGAAAAAAACATTAAAATTTGAGATTTTAACCCAATAAATTTTGTTGAGTTCATGTTTATTAAGATATAAATTAAAAATGTACTTGCCTTGAAATCACAGATATTTGCATTATTTGTTCTGCTAAATAATTGCCTTTGGAAATCTAGTCCTTTTTCTTCTTGAATCCGAACATAAAAATACTTCTAAAAATTAAGAAATATAATGCTGTCCTTCCCTAGGAGAGCTTAAAGGAAGCCTCCTAAAAGGCGAGAGCATTTTGAGGGAGGTTAGTGGTGATGTACTTTTTTACTGTAATAAATTAAAATTTTACTAATTCCTATATATTTTAAGTGGATTTTATTGGTACATTTTATAAATATAATACAATTGCATTTAACATTGAGAACTCGTACCTGTACATGACACAACTTGATTCTCAAAATTTCCCCTGTCCCCTGTCCTCCTTTTAACCCTGTCCCTATATACATACACTGTTTCCTCTTTTTTACTATCAAGTTTTTTCTTTCTCTTCTTTAGTTTCCGCTCCTCCCTTTCCCTTTCTTTTTGTATATATTCTTCCTATTTCACATTACCTATCATACATTCTAGGTTTTCATACTAGAGAAAAGATATGGTACTTACACATCTATATCCTATTTATTTCACTTATGAGTATGTCCAGTTGAATATAAATGACTCGAATGTATTGTTCTTCATGGCTGAGTCATATTCCATTTTATTTTAAAAACCACATCTTCTTTATCCAGTCCTCCACTGATGGGCATTTGAGCTCTTTCCAAGATATAGCTATCACAAACTGAGCTGCTTTAAACACGGGTGTACATATATCATTGTGGTATGATTCTTTCAATTTTTTTTTTTTTTTTGTGACAGGGTTTCGCTTTGTAGTTCAGGCTGGGCCTGAGCTCACTATGTAGCCCAGGCAAGCCTCAAACTCAGCAATCCTCCTGCCTCTGCCTTCCGAGTGCTGGGATTACAGGTGTGAGCCACCACGCCCGGCACTGTGGTATGTGGTATTGATTGCTGGTGGGCGTGAGTAACTACACCCAGCATTGTATGTGGTTACCAGGATCGAACTCAGGACCTTGTGCTTGCGAGGCAGGCACCGGAACCATTGAACTAAATCTCCGGCCCGATTCTTTCAATTTTTGAAGTATATACCTACCAGGGGAATAGCTGACTTAAGTGGGACCTCAAGTCCTAGGTTTTTAAGAAATCTCCACACTGATCTCCACAGTGGTTGTGCCAATCCACATTCAATTTGGCAAAGACTAAAGCTAGGTCTATCTCTTTCACCATGCATCCAACTAAAATCAAAGTGGATTAGAAATCTAAATATTAAAACAGAAACACTAAACCTGCTGAAAACTCTTGAAGACATTGGCATAGGGAAAGACTATGAAAAAAACCTCAGCAGCATGTGAACTTGAAGAAAGAATCAACAATTGAGATCCCATCTTACTAAATATCTTCTTCATAGCAAGAGAAACCACCAGCAGAACAAAACGACAACCTACAATATGGGAATTTTTACCAGCTGTTTCTCAGACAAAGGACTGCTATCTAGAGTATGCAAAGAACTTTAAAAACTCACCCCCTCATTTAAAGACCTATTTCAAAAAGGGCAAAGAAATGAACAGACATTTTTCAGATAAAGAAGTAAAGGCAGCAAAGAAACATATAAAGAAATATTCAACATCTCTGGTCATTGAAGAGGTGCAAATGAAAACAACATTGAGATTCTATCTCACTCCAGAAAGAATGGCTGCTATTAAGAAATCAACCAGTGACAAATGCTGGCAGCATGGTGGGGAGAAAGGAATATATCCTATATAGTACAATTATGCCTATATAATAATCCCCTTCTGCGGTAGGTTGATCACCAATCATAGGGATAGGTTTTTGGTAGCATAGCGAGTCTGTTTCTGTTCATACTGAGTGTTTTGGCGATAGAGTGTCTATAGATTTAGACAGTTCCTTTCTCTTCTGTTATACTTAAGAGTAATATGTCATGAATTTATAGCCATGAGAAGGATTAAAGAAATAGCACAAAAAGAAGTAGTGCATAATGTGGAAGTTTGTGAGAAGTATTCAGTAAGGGCTTGTTGAATAAGTAAATGAAAAATATGGTTAATTCAAGTATTTACTGAGCTCCTACTAGTAATTTATATGGTACAATTGCTTCTTTGTTTGGAATGATGTACACACTGGCTTTTTTCCTTGGATTTAGTAAATACATCTATTAATGGGCTATAAACAATTATAAAATATATAGTTAACATGTAGGATATGAATTGAATCATCTGACTAATTCAAGCCCCATATACATCAGTCTGCATGATGTGATGTGTAGAGATTGTACTTAAATATCTATAAGACTTGGAGATGAATTATTTTGATGTTTTAGCTTAAGATTATTATGATCATTATTATATGAAGCTCTTCTCTTAGATATGATGTAGGAAGAAGATAAATGATTTGGTAGTCTCCAGTCCTTAAAGCATTACCTCACAACTTTCTGCAATTTTATATATTGATAAGAACATGAATGCATCTTGTCTATGCATGTATTTGTTGAATATTTTACCTTAGGGCACACTGTTCATCATTTAGTAATTTTTTTCATTATTACCAATATTCTTTTAAAATATATTATTTTCTGTTAAAGTGATTGGAGATTATTTCTTACCTGCCATGTTATATGTCCTGTTCTCATCATTTTTTTTATACTTACTGGCAATTTCAGGCATACAGAAATAAATTGATACACATATATTTATTTTAACAAACGTTTTAATTATCTGTTCTTTTCTTTAAAACTTGCACAATGAGCACTTGAGCACAAATGAGAGACTTGCTGTAGAGTGTTAACTAAAGTTTAGGGAGATGGTGATTTTGGACTAGCTTATTGTATTAGGCCTCAGCAGCCCAAAACAAATAAGAATGGAGTTACTTATGTTCAATAGCACATAATCAAACTGAAATTTTAAATTGGCTACCTTAAAAAAAGAGTGATTTGCTATTTACTGCTTTAGCTGTCTTCATCCCTTGCTGTCTATAAAGCTAATTCTTCTGATTATCTCAGAGGAGCACCAATTTTATCTTACAGAATAAATATGTTTTGGCTTCTAGAATGGCAAATAATAGCCAAATTGATCTTTAAACTGGTGGTAAATTTTTTCTTTAGGCATGATCATATACATACAAAAATATATGTATCATAGGATGTACACACTCAATAATATTGTATATTGTCATGTATCAGTTTACCTCCACATCTTACTAATATGAGATAATAACTTTTTCTTTGTGATCTCTATGACTTTTTAATTTTTTTATAGAACTGGAGAGTCAAAGCCAGGACCTTGTGCTCTAGGTAAATGCTCTAGCACTGAGCTAGATTCCTAGTTCAATGTGACTGTTGTTTAAAAATTCCTGACCTGTCCTAATCACATAAAACTGTATTCACATATTCAAATTTTGCCAAAATTGTAAACTTTACTAGTGAATATTGATTGTGCAGGACAATGTGTTTCATTTTGGCATCTTGATAATGCACATAATGTACTTTGATTATTTTATCATTCAGTATCACTCTGCTTTCTCCTCTATTCCCCGATTCCCTTCTTCAAGTTTTCCTCTTTTCTTTTTAGATTCCTCACATGACAGAAAACATGTGATATTTGACATCCTGAGTCTGGCTTTATTCCTTTAGCATGATAGTTGTCAGTTTCTTCCTTTTTCATAAAAACAACATGATTATGTTCTTTATGGCTGAAGAATATTCTGTTGTGCATATGAAACATATTTTCTTGTCATTAAGCTGTTGAGGGACCCCTCTGCAGTTTCTGTAGTTAACTCTTATGAGTTGCACAGCAATAAACATGAGTATGCAGGTATCATTATTAGTTGGCTGACTTATAATTCTTGGAATATACCTTGCAGTAGTAAACTGGATCAAATGATATCTTAGATTTGTAGTATTTTGAAGAAACTTTTTACCAATTTCCACAGTAGCATACTAGCTTGTATTTTACCAAAAGTGTAGAAGTGGTCTATTTCTCGGGAATCCTTGACAGTATTTATTGCTTTTGTATTTTCCTTTCTTCCTTCCTTTCTTTTTATTTCTTTTTTTCCTTTCATTTATTTATTTAGGTTTTTGAAACAGGGTCTCACTATGTAGTTCAGGCTGGCCTTGAACTAATTAAGTTACCCAGACAATCCTGCCTCAGCCTTGCCAGTGCTAGGATTGTAGGGATACACCACCATCCCTGGCTAACTTTTTGTGTCCTTGATGATGACCATTTCACTAGAATGAGATGGCTTCTCAATGCAGTTTTCATTTGTATTTTACAAATGGCTAAAGATATAGAAGAGTTTTTAATAAATTTATTGGACATTTTTATTTCTTCTTTTGATAAAGTTCTGTTCAATTTGTCCATTCAATGATTGTTTTTTCTTTTAGTTTTAAGTTTGATGAGTTCTTCATATATCCTATATATAAATCTGTCTGAAAAGGAGTTGAAAAGGATTACTCCCATGAACAGGCTGTCTCCTCATTCTTTTGATGTTTCTTGTGCTGTTCATAAGCTTTCCAATTTTATGTAGTTTTGTTGTTGTTGTTGTTGCTGTTTTTTGTGCTTTTGGAGTTCTAGCTAGGAAATCTGACTCTTGTGACTTCTGGGATTTCTCTGATGTTTTTCTTCTAGCAGTTTCAAAGTTTCAGGTCTTATATTTAGGTCTTTGATCCATTTTAAACTAATTTTATTGAAGGGTTAAGGATAGCGTAGTAATTCCAATCTTCTGCATATGGATACACAGTTTTTTTTTTTTTTTTGAGACAGAGTCTCGCTTTGTAGTTCAGGCTGGCCTTGAGCTCACTATGTAGCCCAGGCAAGCCTCGAACTCAGCAATCCTCCTGTATTCCTCCCGAGTGCTGGGATGACAGGCGTGAGCCACCACGCCCGGCTGGATATCCAGTTTTTATCCACCATTTTTAAACTTGATTTTATTGGCATATTTTATGTATACATTATGATCACATTCAACTTTGAGGGTTTGTACCAGTGCATGACACATCTTGATTATCGTTTTATCCCAACCATTTGTTAATGAGATTGTCATATATCCAACATGTTTTTGGTCTTTTTGCCAACAATCGGGCAACAGTAGTTACATGGACTTGTTTCTGTGTTCTCTGTTCTGTCCCACTGGCCTGTGTGTCTCATTTTGTGCCAGTACCATGTTCTTTCTGTTATGGTGGCTTTGTAATATCATTTGGATTCAGATGTTGTAATGTCTCCAGCATTACTTGTTTACTCAGGATTTCTTTCACCACTCTGTATGTTTTTTTTTGTATGTTTTGATATGAGTTTTAAGGTCATTTCATATATTCTCCCACTAGGAAGAATGCCATTGGTATTTTGATGGGAGTTGCATTGAACCTATAGATCACTTTTGATATTATAGTCATTTTGATGATATTAATTCTGTTGATTCATGAACTAGGGAGTTTTCTTGATCTTTTAATGTCTTTTTCAGTTTATTTTCTCAATGTGCTCTAATTGCATTGGAGAAATCTTTGTTGGGTGTATTACTATGTCTTTTATTTTTTAAAGCTATTGTGAATGTAATTATTTTCCTGCTCTTTTCTCAGCAGGTTTATTATTGATGTTTAGGTAACATTATTAATGTTTTGTGTATTGAATTTTTATCCTGCCACTTTGTTGAATTTGTTTATGCACATTGAAAGTCTTCCAGGAAACATTTTTAGGATTTTCTAAGTGTCATAAATTCTACAAAGCAGGGTAATTTGACTTCTTCCTTTCTTATTTGTATTCCTTTTTTTTCCTGTGTCTTACATACGTACTCTGATTAAAATTTAAAGTACTATTTTTAACAGAATGATGAGACAATAAAACCTTTTTTATTGCTGATTTTGGAAGGAATTATTTCAGTTTTCCTATTCAGTATTATGTTGTATCTGGTTTGTAGTTTGTAGATTTTATTATATTGAGGAACAATGCTTCTAGTTTTATTTTCTTTAGGATTTTCATTAGGAAAGTATGTTGAATTTTATTCAAGAATTTTTGTGCATCTATTAAGATGATAATTGAGTTTTATCATTGGTTATTTTGTTTGTTTGTTTTGTTTTGTTTTCTGAGACAGGGTCTTGCTTTGTGGTTCAGGCTAGCCCTGAACTCACTAGGTAGCCCAGGCAAACCTCGAACTCAAAGCAGTCCTCCTGCCTCTGCTTCCCAAGTGCTGGGGATTACAGGCATAAACTATCATGCCTGGCCTTGGTTTTATTTATGTAGTATTTTATATTTATCATTTTATGTTTAGCAAATCATCCTTGAATCTTTTAGATTAAACTCAACCAGGATGTATGACCCTTTTAATATATTGATGAAATCTGTTTGCAATAATGTAATAGCACACTTTTGCACCTATGTTCATCAAGGATACCAATCATCAGTTTTCTTTTTGTTTTCCCAGCTGTTATTCAGTTTTACTATCAAGGTGATTCTATCTTTGCAGAACGAATTTGTAAGTACATCTTATTTTTATGTTTTATGGGATAATTTGAACATTGATGTTAGTTCTTCTTTAAATGTTGAGTAAAAGTCAACAGTATGTAAATCCATCCCGTCATGGGCATTTATTTGTTGAAGGAATTTTCTTTACTACTCCCATCTAACTATTTATGAATGATCTGCTTAGATTCTTATATCCTTTTGTTTCAATGTTGGTAGGTCATATGTGTCTAGAAATTTATACATTTGTCCACATTCACCAATTTAGAAGTGTACAAATTTTCAGGATATTTTCTAAAGAAACCACAACATACCACAATCTGGGATACAGAAAATGCAATCCTGAGATGGAAGTTTACCGCTAGAAGTACCTATACTGCATCCAAGAGATATCTAATAAACAATGTAATGATGCAGCTCCATGTGTCAGAAAAGTAAGACGGAACCAAATCTAAGACCAGTGGAAGGAAAGAAGTAATAAAACCAGAATGGAAATTAGTGCAGTGGAGACTAAAAGAACAATACACAGGACCAGTAAAACATAGTTGATTCTTTGAAGAGACAAACATGAATGAGAAGCTGTTAGTCAATCTAAGCAAAAGAAAGAGCCAAAAAAGATTAAAACAAGAAATTAATAAGATTAGGACCAAAAGGCCAAATTACAACAGATGTACCAAATTCCCAAGATTTTTTAAAAGCTATTTTGGTAAATTTTGAGTGTGTCCTATTTGGGATCCACAGTATGTGGTAGGAGTATAATTTTATTTTTTTGAATGCAAAGTCATCATTCTTACATCAGTTCAATAAGTAGCCCATCTTTTTCTATGATTTTGTAATGTCTCTTTCGTCATAATCCTAACATTCCCATGTATTTGATCTCTTTAGCTTGTCCTATTTTCTATTTGCCAACTCTGGGCTAATGTCAGATTGATGTATGAAGTACTATCAGCAATAATGATACATCACAGAAGTTTGCAGATGTTTTTTGCAATTCATGTCTTGTGTATGCATGACTGTGATTAACAGACATGGACTTTGTGAGTTACCTTACAGTTGACATTTTCTTCTAGCCACACACCTTATTTTTCCCTTCCTATTTCTGGCTTGTGATAGGGTACTTCCTAACTTTCTTACATTAGTATTGTTTGTTTCTATTTCTGTTTCTTTTTGTTCTTCTTTTTAGGGCTTTTGTAGGTTATGCTGTATATGTAAATGTTCCTTGATTATTTTGTCTTTAGTGTCTGTAAAATAAGAGGTATAATATACAAAACTTTTAAGATACACAATATCTCTAAAATTAGTATATGGAAACTGTGCAGTCCCCTTTAAAAAGTTAAAAATTTTAATTTTCATAAGATTTAGGTTCATCTTGCCTTGTGCTTATTCTGATATGTCTTACCAGAGTTGATGGAGTTGTAAATGAAGCTTCCATGAAAAATATAAATCACCTAACTTAATTTAGATAGTTTTTATGTTAATCTACATTATTTATAAAGGATTCACTTTGAAGAATTCAATTTGCGACATGAATAGTTCAATATCCAGGTATGGTATGATTTGGGAAACAGTTTAATTACAGTTAAGAAAGAAATGTCATGAAACTCCTGAAGCATTTTTATAACAAAATCTTACAACTATTTGTAAAAACATGTAGGGCTATCTACTTGAAGATTTATAAAACTTATGTTAAATAAATAGCAAATAGAAGGGTTATTTTACTATTTTAGGGTTCAAACATGAAGTGATATTCATTTTTCTGTTCACCTGTTCACCTATTGATTTTGTAGTAACTTAGTTATCTTGGTAGAAAAAGTTATCCAGCAATTAAATTTTCTATAAAAGCATACTTAACTGTACTGTGGTTTAATGATTATAATATAGTGTTCACATATAAATTATACATTAAAGAGAATACTGCTAGCTCTGTGTTCTCTGCTTTGAATTATACAGTGTACCGTTCTTTGTTTAGGATTAGCACTACATTTAGGAGTCCAGATGGCAGTTGTTATAAGAGGCAATTTGCCAGAATTGTACCTAATTAATATTTATTTAATGCGCACAGAAGTCAAAGGACTTCGTCTTTGTACTTCCCTTTAATGTTGCCTTTCAGATACTCACTATGCATACATTTGCTAATTCGTTTTTTCCTGGCAACACAGCTTTCTGTCACATATTTCTTTTTCAGCTATCTACTTACACCAGTTCCTGGCTCTAAGCAAAGTTTGGAAATGCATCAGTCAGGAAAAGTCCCCAAATTATTCCCTATGCACAAAAGTGGGGCTACTGATTACAGTTACCATCATTACTGGCCTTACAAAGATTTGAGGGTTTTTCTGCAGCACTGGTGCTATTTGCCTGCACATAATATTACAATTGCTAAATCCTATTAGTGTTACATTGCATAAAATAAAATGTATGTTTTTGAGGGTCTTGTGTTCCACATGTATAGAATCGTTACAGGCAGATATAGTGTACAGCGACTCTTTATATAAACAAGATAGTCTGACACTTTGAGGTTTACTATTGCTTAGTGTATTCAATATCACTGGCTAAATCACCAGCATATGAGAAAGGTTAGGCCAAGGCTACATTCTGTTGAGCTCCAGGCAAGGACCCCCCCTCCCCAGGATCCAGGAAGCACCTGCCCCTCCCCCAGCTAACATTTCTGCTCACGTGGTGCTGCATCAGTGCTTGGAGGACCTGAGTAGCATCCACCTTTCCCTCAGCCAGTACTAGCTCCTGCCAAACCCCACACCAGTGCCAGGAATACCCTGGGAGCACCCATCCCACTCCAAGCCTCTAGCCATTCCTTGGACTCTGGAAGCAGGCGTCAGGTTTCCATTCCTTTAGTTCTTCAGAGAACAGGGCAACAGAATTGATAATCGACAGACTGATGCGGTCAAAGAAGAAACCAACACTCAGTAAAAGAACTTCACTTCAGTATTCAAGTGGTATCTTTCCACAGAGACCGGGTGAGAGAAAGATTTGGGAAATAGATTAAAGAAGGTAAGAGCTCAGTCAGAACCTCCTGGTATCCACTGGGAGGCACAGGATCAGGCCAGAAAGATGATGCGGCTTGTATTCTGTTGTGGGAGGCCAGGGGCCGTGAAAGTAACCTTCAGAAGCAGCAGTCTTGATGAGGAAGGTATTGCATTGCGTTTAGTGTTGTGTTTGAGTGCAGACACTAGTGCTTCCATCCAGCAGAAACCAGTCCTTTAATCTAGGACAGGTAAGTATAAGGGGTCCTAGTTGTCTTTCACTAAAATCAGAGCCCTCTTTGTTTTGATAAAGCGTTTTTCCTGAGCGGTTCCTAGAATTTGTCAATCCAGTTGACATTTGATGCTGTTTTTGTCACTATGTTTACTACCACAGAGGAGGTAATGCAGTAGTGTCCAGCAATTGGTTTTCTCTCTTTGCCAATACATGGGTTGGCAAGAAGGGATCATAAGTAATACTGTGGCTTAGTTTTGAAGGATGAAGCTGTAGGTTAAAGAATTCGCAAGCCACACCACCAAAATACACAAGCAAACAAAGAAAAGAAAACTGAAAAATAAAAAGACAAAAATAAAATACCTCCTAAAACTTCCAGATCCCCCCAAATAGGTACAAGTGGAATCGAAGGGTAGGACATCACAATCGACATAACAAATCTGGAAGGTAAAACAGTTCCATAAGGTGCTTGACAAAGGTGCCATGATCATTATGAAACAAATGATCATTGAGTCTGGAGAAGAAACTAATAAACAGATAGTAGAGATGAAGAGGTGCCAAACATGACTGACTATCCAGCATCAAAAAGAATGAGGGTCCATGAGTTCCAAAGAGAAATACAGGGGATTAAAAATATGATTGAAAATATAGGTAATAGAAGCAACCAATGTGATGACAGAGTGTCAGGTCTAGAAGACAGAGCTATGACCAATAATCACTTAATGAGAGATAATTTAAAAGTAACAAATAATTTTTAAAACTGGATCCATCAGCTCATAGATGGCTCAAAGAGTGCCAGTATAAGGATTATTGGAATGATCAAACTCTCCCAAGATAAGACAAGTGCATATACAGCCTGTTCACACAACTACTAGCAGAAAGCTTTCTAGGTACAGAAAAGAAATTTAACAAAAGAATAAATGAAACATGTAGAAACATGTAGAAACTAGCTATGATTAAAGAAAAAAAAACATTCCATACCATATAATGTTCCTGAATGGGCAAAACAGTATAATCAAAATGGCTATATTTCTAAAAGTAACATACAGATTTAATGGAATCTCTATCAAAATATCAATGTTATTTCTCATAGACTAGTGAAAATAATACTAAAGTTTATGTGGAATCAGAAGAGACTCAGAAGAGCAAAGTAACTCTTGGATAAGAGCAAAGTACATGGCATCAAAAGCACAGACTTGAATTTACACTATAAAGCTACTGTAATTAAAAGTGCACAATAATAGCACAACACAAGCATATGGATCCATAAAACATAACAGAGGCAGAAATGATCCCAGATATGTACAGCTCTTTGACATTTGAAAAAGAAGCCAAAAACATACACCGGAGGAATGATATACTCTTTCATAAGTGGTGCTGGAAAAATTAGACACCAACATGAGTTGAGACCCACATATCTCACCATGAACTAAACCAAAATGAAAATGAATTGAAGATCTGAATGGTAAAACAGAAACACAATCTACTGGAAGGTAGAATAGGTATAACTCTTGAAGACATAGCTATATGCAAGATCTTTCTGGACAGAACTCCATGGCACAAGAAATAATACAAAGAATCAACAAATGGAATCATATCAAAGTACATATTCTCTGGGCAGTAAAGGAAACATCCAGCAAAGACAATCTATACAATAGGAAGTATTTTTTTCCAGTGATTCCATAGACAAAGGACTAACATCAAACATATGTAAAGAACTCAAAATAATTAGACACCAAAGATTAAAAGACCAAATGAAAAGTGGAAAATTAATATAAATAGCTCTCAGAAGTACTAATTAGCAACAACTATTTGAAGCAAATGCTTATAATCACCTTCCATGAAAGAAATGCAAATTAAATCTAAGTCAGAATACCATCCTATCCAAGAAAGAATGGCTACCATAAAATTTCTCATAACAAATGCTGGAGAGAATGTGAGATACAAGAACTTGAATCCATTTATTTGGGAATGTAAACTAGTATAATGACTTCACTATGAAGTCATTGTGGAAATTCCCAAAAAACTAAAAATACACATTCCATTTGATCCAGCTATCCCTGTTCTAGGTATCTTCCTAAAAGACTTAAAATCATAATATTGCAGGGATACATGCTTATCTATGTTTATAGAAACACAATTTATAAAAGCAAGATCTTGGAAACAGCATATATGTCCTTCAATAGAAAATTTAATAAGGAAAATGTTGCATTTATATGCAATTCAGTAATTTGCTGCTGTACAGAAAGATAAACTTCAGGCATCTCTAGATGAATAGATGCAAATAATGAAAGATTTTAAAATGTCTCTTTCTGATAATTAAGAAAGGTCTCTCAGAAGTCCCCAGTGAAATATGGCCTGGATATCAGAACTCATATCTCCTGCAGAGGAGATGTCTTACTTTGCAAGATATTCTCAGCAAAAAACCCAGGACTTCCTTCATCCCATTTGACTACTACTTGTAGACTTTATTTAACCTAAACTTCATCATTATTTTTAACCTCAAAATGATGCATGTTTTTGTCTAAGACCATTTGCGTTTTCCTCATAAAGCAAGAATCCTGAAAATGTGATATTGCAGCACTCTTAAAAGATTACATATCTTTTCTTTTTCTTTTTTTTTTTTTGTACCAGGGATAAATCCCATGATCTTAGGCTTGCAAGGCAGAGACTAGAATCACTGAGTTAAATACCTGACCCAAAGTTTAAATTTTGTTAGCATCAGTATTTTGACATTTTGTCTAATAATATGATAAATATTCATTATGTATCACAAAATACTCTGAGCCAGTGAGAACTTTAACAGGTAATAAATGGAACATTCATAGTACAATAATTTGAAGAGAATTTATTCACTATGTGACTTAACTATTCATAGAGATTTGGACAAGATATATTGGAAGCCTGAGACTGTGGGAGAACAAATGGATGTTGACCTTATTACCATTCCTAATCCTGAGTGAGACAATAGATAAAATTATTAATTGAATTAAAAAGGAAATAGGTTTCTGTAAAGCCATCTGTGTTAAGACCTTTCACTTTATCTTAGGAGACACAGTAAAATGAGAAGGCAATGAAGAGACAAATATCCTTACTTCATTCCCTTATCTCTCTCTGTACTTCTGCTATTGCCCATTGGTTGAACTCAACTGAAAGCCATAAGAAATGTGTCTTAGTTATGTTGTTCATTGTTGGAACAAAATACCTAAGATGGAAGGATTAAAGGTTTATTTCAGCTCATAGTTTGTAGAGGTTTCAGTCTATACTTAGTAGGCTTTAAGGCAGGGTGGCATGGCAGAAGGCCATAGGAGAGAGGAAACAGTCCATGGAAGGGTAGGCAGAAAAACAGCAAGCCTGCCTTTGATGTTTTACTCTATATTTCATCCAGGCTACAAGTCTATGATTGGTTCCACCTACAGTGATGAGAAGTGAGCTTCCCATCACTAACACCCAGAATAATACTAAAGCAGTCAGTGTCTTAATCCAGTCATCACATCCTTAATCTACGTTCACACCCACTAGATCCAGCCACCTCTAAAAATCCCACCTATGAGTGCATGAAGTTTTGGATGACATATAGATACAAACCACAGTACGGTAGAATTTCAGTGATGTAATTTACACCTATGAGTCTCCTGAGGCAGAAAGTCTGAAGTAAACTCACAATGAATTCCAACCTACAAACAAGTTCGATATACTTATTTAAAATGTGGGTTTCACCAGTGTCTTTACATATATTGTTGCTTTCTATTTTAATGTCATTAGAGAATATTTTATTAGATGCATTTCACTGACAGGAAGTTGAAACATAAGTTTAATCTGACCTGGGTCACACAAATAATCAAATTAAGTCTAGGCTCATAGCTATCGCTTCATTCCTCTTTTGTCTAAAAATTATTGTTATTCACTGCTATTTACTGAGAGCTTCTTAAACTTAATCCTATTGACTATCCTAATACTTAGTTGCTATTATTATCCCCATTTGACAAATAAAAGAAATTGAGATTCATAAGTAACTTAAGGTTGTAGAGCTAATAAGAGATAGAAGAATTTGGATCCAAGAAGTCTCATTTTTTTTGTTTGTTTGTTTTTTTGAGACAGGGTCTCGCTTTGTAGTTCAGGCTGGCTCTGAGCTTACTATGTAGCCCAGGCAAGCCTGGAACTCAGCAATCCTCCTGTCTCTGCCTCCCAAGTGCTGGGATGACAGGCATGAGCCACCACGCCCGGCAAAGGAGTCTCGTTTTAAAGCTCAAATTATTAACCACTACACAACAGTATCTAGTGAATTTGCATTTATTTTCTAAATTATTTTATTAGATTTTACTTAACTTTTCCTTGACATTACAAAGCATCAATTAAAATAGGTCACTTAAGCTCTTTTCCCCTAACACTACCACAGTCATTAAATGGAAGAAGCCTCTACCTGTAACCAATCACCTGAGCTGTTCTTTCTTTCCTAAAGAAAGGAGAGTGCCTTAGTTCATGTTAGGAACAATAGCCTTCTGCTTCTGTCTAGACCAACATTTTTCCTCCAGGACTGTGGTATTTAGTTCATTATAGGTACTATTCCCACCTAGACACTTGAGAATTTTAAAGTGAAAAATACCTATTTCTTTGAGAAATAAACCACAAACTACTACAAACCTTACAATAAAAATTGGAGTAGGTACTTCTAAATTTGTTTTAATATAATTAAGGAAGTCATGTAATAATAAATCATCTAACTCAGGCTGCATGGCTTTACATTTTATTTTATAATTTGTATTTTATTTAATACCTAACTTCAAATGTCACTTTTATAAAGTACAGATAAATGGTAAAAAGAGCATCAAAATAGCCCACAATCTTGCAACCTAGAGAAAAAAAAAACTATTTACATTTTGATGTAAAATTTCCTGGAATATTTTTATATGTGTGTGTGTTTGTGTTGTGTGTTTTGGTTACTTTCTCACAGCTGAGACAAAGTACCTCACATCCACAAGTTAAAGGAAGGAAGGTTTTTGTTCATATTTTATACAGCATTCAGTCTCTAGTCAGTTGGCTTTATGGCAGGGCAGGATGGCAGAGGACACACAGTTCATGACAGAGCGAGTAGGAGGCAACAAGCAGCAGGCCTCCTTTTCTTTTATATCCCACCCAGGATACAAGCCTGTTGGTTTGTGCCCCCATACCCAGAATGGTACTTCTATCTTCAGCAAATTCTTCCTGCAACTCCTAGAACTATACTAATGTACCAATCCAGTCATTGGGCCAATTCTTACTCAAGTGGACACGAGAAAGAGTTTATTATTTAGGGAAGAGTTTAAAATACTTTACAAAGTGAATTTCAGTAGTGATTCATGCTCACTGACAAAGAAAATTAATAAACAGTGTCCATATGCATGGACATCCATATATAAAGAGCAATTTTTTTTTTTTGAGATAGGGTCTCGCTTTGTAGTTCAGGCTGGCTCTGAGCTCACTATGTAGTCCAGGCAAGCCTCGAACTCAGCAATCCTCCTGTCTCTGCCTCCTGAGTTCGGGGATGACAGGCGTGAGCCACCACGCCCGGCACTGTGGTATGTGGTATTGATGGCTGGTGGGCGTGAGTCTCCACGCCCAGCATTGTATGTGGTTACCAGGGATCGGACCCAGGACCTTGCGCTTGCAAGGCAGGCGCCAGAACCACTGAACTAACCCTCCGGCCCCCAAGAGCAAATATTTTTAAAAACAAACTCTTGCTATTTGGTTCAGGTTGGCCTTAAACGCACTATGTAGTCCAGGTGGCCCCAAATGAGTGTGCAGAAATCCTCGTGCCTCTATCTCTCCAGCACTGGCATTACAGGTGAGTGCTTCCATGTGTGGCACCAGATTTTAATGTACTGGAGAATTTGTCCAGATTATATTATGCATGTGCTTGGATGTGTGAGCACACACAGCCTTGAAAACATTTCACATAAGTTGTGTCATGCTTTATAGGTGGCTTTGTGTTCTGATTAATCACTACATAATAGCCCCTCATTTAAAGACATAATCTTAATTTTTAAATTTTATTATATTTTTCATATTTTAGCCATACATTCAATAAATGTTTTTATAGTTGTATATTTGTGATACCTCATATATATCTTGTTCTCCTTGCATTTTGAGGTGTTTTTTTGGGGGGGCGCAGGGTCTTGCTGAGTTGCCCAGGCTGGTTTAGAGTTCATGATCTTCCTCCCTCAGCTTCCTAAGTGGCTGATATTAGAGGTATGGGTCTCCATGCCTGAGTAGCTTTTTTTTTTTGTTTTGTTTTTTTGTTTTTGAGACAGGGTCTTGCTTTGTAGTTCAGGCTGGTCATGAGCTCACTCTGTAGCCCAGGCAAGCCTCGAACTCAGCAATTCTCCTGTCTCTGCCTCCCGAGTGCTGGGATTACAGGCGTGAGCCACCATGCCTGGCCATGCCTGATTAGTTTTAAGTTCTTGATACATATTCCATATTATTTCTAAGGAAAAACTACTAAATTCCATTCATCCTCGTAGTATGTGAGAGTGCCTATTTTTCAGTGCACACACTTTTATAAGATATTATCATTTAAAATGAGGAAATGGGAATTTTAAGAGAAAAATGTGGTATTTTCAGATTTTTGTATTTGTTTAATTACCAATATATTTATTAGCTGTGTGTTTGAATGTGATTAGCAACTATGGCTATATAATTACAGAAACATTACATAATTGAATTGTATGCTAGTGTAGAATAAAATAGAGAATATTAGTAAAAGAGTTTGCATGGACAAAAGGAGTACACCTACTATAATATTAATTAAATATATCATCATAAATGTAAATAGTTCCCTTAAATGTGATTTCATTGACAGTTCAAACATTAGCATTTTAAAAATAAGTAGTCATATTTTTGGCTTCTCATATTGTGTTAATTAAATTTGTGTGTCTGACTTATTTCATTTAACTTTATAGTCTCAAGGTGTATCTATCTTCCAACAAATGACTCATTTTCTTTATGGCAGAGTAATAGACCATTTTGCAAAAATGCCACTTTAAAAAAGAAGTGGTCGGCCGGGCGTGGTGGCTCACGCCTGTCATCCCAGCACTCGGGAGGCAGAGACAGGAGGATTGCTGAGTTCGAGGCTTGCCTGGGCTACATAGTGAGCTCAGGGCCAGCCTGAACTACAAAGTGAGACCCTGTCTCAAAAAAAAAGACTTTTTAATTTGCTGCTTCTACTAGTCAAAAATATACTTTTAGGAGATTTAGCTCAGTCTTTCTGGCATCTACCTAGCAAGC
>PVIC010024992.1:0-25618 GCA_004025085.1 Thryonomys swinderianus
TGGAGTCCCACAGAGTGTTAGTCATGCACCTACTAAAGAACATCTCAGTAGTTTCCATTCTTTTTTTATTCAGCTTTCTGCTACATTTTATAATGCCATTATGATTACATTCAACATTAACAATTTGTACCTGTAGGTGACACACCTTGGTTCTTATTTTCCCTTTCCCCTGCCCTTCCTGCCACCCAACCCCCCTTTATACATAAGTTTTGTTTCCATTTTTTTACTATCAAATTTGTGTTTCTTTCCCTTCTTTACTTTCTCCTACCTCTCCTTCCCTTTTCCCTTTGAATATTTTCTTCCTATTTCACAATATCTGTCATAAATTCTGAGCTTCACTTACATCCTTATGTTCTTAAGCTGCTACGTTTATGCTTAGGTTTTTGTGTGAACTTCTTGCTTCTCTGAGATAAAGGCCAGGACTCTAATGCATAATAGCACGGTAGGTGCATTTTTAGCTCTAGAGGAAAATGCCTGTTTGTCAGAGCTGCTAGATTTCCTCCTCCAGTGTATGAGTGATCAGGATGCTCCGTATTCTCATAAGGAGATAGTGTTGTCCCTATTTTTTGTGACACGACTATAGTGTTATCTCACTGTGTTTTTAATTTGGATTGCGGGGATGGCTAATGGTATTTAAAATCTTGTCAGGTATTCATTTAATATTTTGTTATACTCGGATGAAAAACCTGATTATGTCTTCTGTATACTTTATAATATGATTTATTTTATTTCCTTTAAAAATTCTGGGTGGTAATCCTTTGCAAACAGCTTCATTCTATCTATATTTTGTTTTCTAGTCCTTTAAGAGTGACTTTTTCTGCTAAGCAAAATTTTAAAGTTTTGATGACATTCAAATTGTAAGTGTTTCTTTTATGGACCATGCTATTGATACCGTGTCTCAGGATGATGTGCCTAACCTTCGTTGTTGAGGAATTTTCCCCAAAATTCTTTTTTCCTAAAAGTTTTATTAGCTGTAAATTTAATGTTTATATCCATAATCCATTTTGAGTTTCATTGTTGTGTAAAATCTGAGATTAAAGTCAGGGTTTATTTTCATAGCTATAGACATCTAGTTGCACAACAGCATTTTTAAATAAGCTACACTTCTTCCACTGAATTACCTTAGTACCTTTCTCACAGATCAGTTGGCACATGTGTGTAGGATATTTCTTGATTCTGAATTTGTTGCATCGGTGTCATGTGCTATCACATTACTGTATAGAAATAAGTTCCATTTTTATTATCTGTCAAAAAATCCCTTGGAAAATGAAATTGAAAATAATTCTATTTAAAATAGCCCCAATAAAATAGCCTCAAAAACAACAAAATATTTGGAAATGGGTTTAACCAATCTAGTAAAGACTTCTACATTAAAATTATAAAATTCTTTAGAAAAAAATAAAAGAAATGTTAGAGTAAATATACCACATTCATTGTTTAGCATACTGTGAAGAATATCTCTCAAATTTATCTGCAGATTTGACATAATCACAAAGTATCAGCTGTTCTGTCATAGAAATTGACAAACTATAAATCACTGTAAAAAATTCAAATCATCACAAAAAAACAACATGATTGAAGGTTATACATCACAATATAAGGCATTAGTACTAAAATGGAGACAGTGATACTCAGCAAAGTAATGAAACATTATCATTAGAATAGATGATACAGAAACAAACCCAAATTTATATAGTTATGAGGTATACAAAGGTACTAAAGCAACCCTGTAGGGAAAGGAAACATTTTTAACTGGTTTTATCTTGATTTGCTTTCAACAGATGGTTCTGGAATAACTATATATCCAGGTGGAAAAATATCAATTTCAAACGTTTTATGACAGTATATGTTAAAAAAAGTCCATATAAAAAGAATAAATCTCAAACATTTTGACATAGTATATACAAAAATTAATTCTAGCTTAAATAGTCTTAAATATGAAGGCAAAATTAGTAAGATTAAAAATTCCTGCTTGTCAAAGAAGATTAGAAGCAGAAGAGTCATGTATTGAGAGAAAATATTTGCAAGCTAATTATCAGACAAAAATACCATTCAGAATATAACAAAAACTTTTGCATCTCAGCAGTGAAAGATACAAAATTTCAAATGTATGAAAGTTGCAGAGTCAGTTTGAGAAACAATTTGGAAAATTATTAGTCCAACCAAAAAGAATCAAAAACTTGCACTCAAAAACTGTGCATAAGAATTAAACTGCTCATATTCATTATTTGTTCAAACTGTAAATAACCTAGATATTTTTCCAAAAATTGATAGATGAACAAACTGAAGTGTCATGGAATATCCCTAGATAGTCAAAAGAAAAAAAAAAGACAGACTTGCACAACAACATAGAGGTATCATAAATTAATTTTGCTAAGTGAAAAAAGTAATACTACAAGTATTACACATTATATGAATCCATTTGTATGATATTCAGGAAAAAGAAAAACTATAGAGACAGAAAACTGATCTGTATTTCCCAGGAGTTGGAAGAGGGGCAGCAATTGATTACAAAACAACCATATGAGGCAGTTCTCAAGGGGATGGAAGCGTTCCTTGTGGTACTGTAGCTGTGATACATGGCTATGCATTTATGAAAACCCATACATACTACTGTACATCCTGAACAGTTTCTTACTGTCGGCAGATTTTTAAAATCCAAGATGTCTAGGGATCCCCAGATGGAATAAAGGCTATAGCAACTTTATTACAAATACAGTATAACTTTGTTGCAGTAGGCTGATAAGAAACCAGCTGACTTAATAACTACAGAAACATGGTTTGTCTTAATACAGTTTCAAAGATAAAGACAAAAAGAACTGTGTACAAATACTGTGCTCTAGGTAACTATGTTTCTTACAAGAGTACAGTTTAGCAGTTCTGAGACTTTCTTATATACACACTTAGGCTGATTATAGAGAAGTGTATTATAAATAGTAAGAGCCAGTTTTCTCTATGAGAGGAAGAATTAACAAATAAGTAATAAGGAAATATTAGTTTTCTATCACGACCACAGTAAATTACCACAAACCTTGTAGCCTAAAAATAATATGAATTTAATATCTTATAGTTCCGTAGATAGAATTCTACCGTGGGTCTCAATGGGGGTAAAATTAAGGTTTTTAGCATGCTATGTTCCTTTCTGGAAGTGACAAGGATGAACCAGTTCCTTGTTTCCTTCTTGTTTCTGAAAGTTACTCATATCCTCTGGCTCATGGAGCACTTGCTCCATCAAAACCAGCAATAATTTATGTCTTCGTGTATTTCTCGCATAGCCATATCTCCCCCCTACTCTCTTTTTCATCTCCCTCATAGACCTTTATGGATATTTGTGTTACAATGGGTCCATTCAGATAAAATAGGATAATCTCCAAATTTTATCATCACCTGACTGGAAATCTTAATTCCATCTACAGCCTTAATTCCCTTTTGCCATGTAAGGTAATACATTCACTGCTTTCAGAGATTGGAGTGTGAACATATTTTGGGGAAGGACATGATTCTGACTACCTCTGTAGGGGTAATGATATAAGCCCTATAGTGCTGGATTGGGATCAGAAACATCACTGAAAGCTCATGCTTATTTTAACATTGACAGTTTTATATAGAACAACAAATAGGTATGCTTGTGAACACCGAGATTTTCTGGCTCTGTCCACCAATAGAACTGTCAGTAATACTTCTGAACCAAAATGCACACCTAGTTTTAGATCTCTTTTCCTAAATACTGTTCCCTGATTGAAACAGGTAGGAAACCATGTATTTTGATTCTTAGTTTAGAGCAGGGAATATACAAGACAAACCTGAATTATCTGGTGGTGACAAGTTAGGCTCATGTCAAAAGAATGCAGGATGTGTGACCTGAAAAAAATCCCTAATGACTGGACAAACTGGAAAAATAGCTACATAAAGATGGCGTTGCAACTTTAGCTAAGGACTAAGTCAGTCCATAGAGATATAAATAAATAATTGAATAAATAAATGGAGAAGAGAGAATGACTTTTCTATAGAAGAATTCTAATTACTAAGCATTAAAGAAATGAGGGAACAAGATAATTATCACTGAAACAGCAAAGGAATTTCTGCAGGCAACATCCACTGATATATGCTAAAATGGATGAAACCTAAAAGAGAAATGGCATATTGTTTATCTCCTCTAATATTATGAATTATGGTATTTTAAGATGTGTTCAGAAATTCTTTGGCAATCCTCCATCTGGCAAAAGAAGTTTAACTCTCCGTGATTGAAATGTGAGATAGGCTTAATGATTTGTTTGAACTAGGAAGAGTACAAACTGTCACCAAGCATATATTGTGTGCCCTGAGTGTATACGTCACTAGGAAAAGTAACTTCACATTAAAGGAAACCAACGAGACATCATCCTGACCAAGTGGCCAAGGTTAATATCACTACTGATAAATCCAGGTGTCTATCATGTTTTTCCTGATATGATAGACTGAGAAGAGTATTTTTGCCTCTGTGGTATTTTTCTACTTGACCCCATTCTAATCTTGAGAAAACATCAGAAAAGCCAAACTGAGAGATAGTCATTCTACAATGCTGCTGGAAAGCATTGAGGTAATGAAAAAAAAGGAAGTATGAAGAACTATCAGGTTGGCAGAGACTAAGGTACAATGACAAATAAATAAATCTGGCATCTTGGGTCTCAGACTGGTACAAAAGACATCAATGGAAAACCCAAAAGAGTACTAACGATTTAGTCAATAGTAATCTGCAAATGCTAAATTTTTGGTGAATGTATGTATCATGGTTATATAACAAGCTAATATTAGGAAAGTTGGATGAAATTACACAGAAACATTATCGTTTTGCAACTTTTCTAGAAATTTAAAATTATTTCAAAATATTTTTAGGGGCACAAGATTGGAACAATCTCTTTTTTTTTCATTCTATATAAAAAAAACTTTTTGGGGGCTGGAGACTTAGCTCAATGGTTCTGGTGCCTGTCTAGCAAAGCACAAGGTCCTAGTTCAATCCCTGATAACCACATACAATACTAGGCGTGGTGACTCATGCCCACCAGCAATCAGTACCCACATACCACAAAGTCAGGTGTGGGGGCTCAGGCTTGTAATCCCAGCAATCGCGAGGCAGAAGCAGGAGGATTGCTGGGTTCCAGGCTTGCCTGGGCTACACAGTGAGATCAGGGCAAGCCTGAACTGCAAAGAAGACCCTGTCACAAAAACAAACAAACAAAAAACTTTTTTTATCCTTGTAAGTTCTGAAATTTTACAACAGCAAATATATAAATGTCAATGTGTATGAAAAAATACCCAATATCATTTGTCATCATGGGAAAGCAAATTAAAACCATAAGGCGACTTCAATATACACTCACCTGAACAGATAACATTTAGAAAATGGTCAACACCAAATGTGAGCAAGGAAGTAAGTTAACCAAAATTTTCCTATTTTGGACGGGGTCTACAAAGGAACAATTTGTAAAATGTTTCAACAATTTCTTCTAAAATAGAATTATCCTGCACCCAAGCGAATGCACTTCTACATGGTCAATATAAATAAAAACATGTCTACATAAAAATTTGTGCATGAACATTCACAGAAATTTAATCATAATAGCAAAATCTGAAAACAGCCTAGAGGTCTGTAAATATGAGAATGAATGTTTCAATATGAGATTTTGATGTGTTTGTAAAGGGGAACTCTATTCACAATAATATGCGTCCAGCTACTCTGGAACATGGAACGATATGGATGAATTGGAACAAATTTTGTGTGAAAGGAGCATCATATAAAAATAATTAATGTCATAGCTCACACATAGGTGAATATCATATCTATTCTCTGGTATGAGAAACTGAAGATATTAATGAGCTTTAGAATGTATGATGGTTATTGTGAAATAGAAAATATTCAAAGGGAAATGTGGTGGAGGGGGGAATAATGAGGGGTAAAGAAAAAATGTGATGGTAATAAAGAAAGGGAAACAAAGCTTATGTATTTAGGGGTTGGGGTTGTGGGGTGGTCAGGGGAATGGGAAAAAATGAGAATTAAATGGTCTCATATACTGGTACAAAGTCTCAACATTGAGTGTTATCATGATCTGTATATACAATGTACTAATAAAGATAAAAATTTTAAAAATACTTAATGTCTTAATAAGTTGAGGAATTAATTATGTTGATATACTGTGAGGAAAGATAAAAAAAAGTGTTTGTTGGCTGGGCGTGGTGGCTCACGCCTGTCATCCCAGCACTCAGGAGGCAGAGGCAGGAGGATTGCTGAGTTCGAGGCTTGCCTGGGCTCCATAGTGAGCTCAGGGCCAGCCTGAACTACAAAGCGAGACCCTGTCTCAAAAAAAAAAAAAAGTGTTTGTTTCTTGGGAGGATGGGTCATGGATCACCTGGGTTGGGAAACAAGAGCTGTCTAGGATGACGATGACATTTTGAAAGGTCTTTAACATATATAAAAATGCATTTGTTAAAACTCTAAAAATGTGGATTTATGTCTTTTGCATTTCACTGTATGTAAATTTTTGACTTCCCATCCTCTTAAACTTATTTATTAAAGTTGGTGCAATTATGTATTTCATTCGGTTGTCTGATATAGTCATGCCTTGCTTTTACATATTGAAATACATATCGTTTTATTCTGGATTCCCGACATTCCTCATTTATGTTTGTTAGGTCAGTATATTGATTTTTTAAAAAATTAGTTACTTAGGTAGCTTAGAACATCTCTGAACTTCATTTCGGGTAAGGAAGGGGTAGTCACAAGATATTGGTTATTCAGAGGGAATATTAGGTCTCACCGGAATGAGAACTACTGACCTAGAGCTAAGAATGAATGATGAATATAGATGACGGTAAGACTTGAGGTTTTTAAAATCATGGCTCATTATTTCTATAATGGGAGAGCAAATCTCCAGCGGGAGTAAACCACAGGAGCGGAGAGTTCCTGCCTGAGAAGGACCGTGACTGGGGGGTGTCAAGCCCTTTTCATCATCCTGGCATTTTATTGCCCCAGCGATCCAGTAAGATCAAGTATGCTCTTGTCCCCATTTTTTTCAGGTGCCATGACACGTCCTCCCAGCTGGGGAGTGGTAGAGCCCGGACAGAAAGACAGAACTTCAGTCTTTCCCATACCAAAGCCAGGTACTTTCTCTTGTGCTCCTCAGCCTCTTGGGGAGAATGATGGAGAAGACAGTGCTGGACATCTCCATCCCTGTACAGAGGAGTCTGCCTCTGAGAATCGATTAATGAGGATCTTTCAACATTTACGCAGTGCCCCAAGCTGGGCTAAGGAATCTGAAAAAAAGTAATGTAGGAGTCCCTTAGCTGCAGGGCAATCTAGTCTATTGGATGAGATTTCTATAACTGGACATGGAGATGTATAATCAGTATAAGGTTAACTCTGAGGAAGAAGAGACTATGGTGGTAGCTGAAATAATAGCAAAGGATACTGTGTGTGTGTGTGTGTGTGTGTGTGCACCCATGTTTCCACTGTATCCCATCTATGTGTGAAGGAAGCCTCAGCAAAGATGTACTGATTGCCTATTGCGTGGATGGCAGAAATCCCAAGAAGAAACTGAAGGCATAGAAATATGCTGGTAGAAGGAATCAGTCTGTGGGGAGGTTATAGGGAAGGGGCCAGATCACAGATGAAGGCCACAGCTGTTTATCAGTGACACGAGGCCCACAGCAAAGGAGACCACATGAAAAAGGAGGGATCCAGCCTAGAGGGGCTCCAACCAGACAGACTTGTGGAGGCCAGCAGGAGGTCACCCTTACCCACTGAGCGAGAGGCAAGAGGGGAGGGAGGAAGCCAAAAGGCCAGGGAGATTAGTAAAGGCTTGGAACATGCTGTGGGCATAAATACAGCCAGAGAATCAGCAATAAATGCATAAAAGACTGTGGAGCTGCCTGCGGGCTCTAGTGAAGTTAAACTGTTGGGATTTATGCATTTGTTGATTATCCACTTTGTGCATTAGCTATAGTAAATATTCAGCTCAAGGTAGCCGCCTCTACACCTTCCCTACATCGGCCCCCCAGCCAATGTTCTGTCTCATTTATTCCTAAATTCTGAGCAATCTGAGCAACAAATTATAAAGACAGAGCACACATACAGAGGGATTGTTGTTATAATCAAAATTTACAACAAAATTAATCTGACACATATTTAATGATATGCATAATTGTTATTGTGTTGGGTGGCAATTAGGCATAAATTGTAAACAGTTCATATAAATGCCTGTAATTAGAATTACTTCCGAACAGTTAAACCAAATTCTTACTGTCTTTCGTGAATTTGTCAGCCTTTGTACATTCCTCATCTGCACCCACGTCAGCCGGTGTGGTTACTGAGTCAGGGTCAATCACCACCTTCATCAGGCACTTGTTACTGTCACAGGACAAAATCGAGGCTCTCGGTTTGGCAGCTACCTCTGGCTGCCACTCAGAAGGCCCCCCCTTCAGAAGTGCCCTTAAGAGTCAGCTGTCCTCACGCTGTCCTCAGCCAACGTCAGCAGAGTCTCCCTGTGCCCCTCAGACACAAGCTAGAGGGTCAGCTCCTGGCTGGAGCGGTAACGCAGGGAGGGAAAGGGGCTCCGAATCTCAGTATCCGGAGCCCTGTGGGCAGGGGGATCACAGAGAGGAAATGGCTGAATTCACTATGCACACTCTCCTCTCGCCCCGATCCCGTGAGATGAGTAATGTGACCATCCTGACAGATATCCTTAAGGAAATAGATTCCCACTATAAGGCAAACCCTGTCCCAGCCTGACCCTCAAAAATCCCTCTCCTATTCGGTGAACCTATTGCTGGAAATGCTATTAAAATTCATGCATGTGTTGCTCTTATTTTGCCATAAAAAAGAAATGATTTAGATGTTCCAAGGAAGCTGGCATATCCACGGGAATCCACATCAGTAGAGTGACCTGTAGAGTCAGGTAGAAAGGCCTGGGTGTGAGATTTGGGTATTTTTCTCTCTCTGAACCCCAATATCCTCATTTGTAAAATGGTGACAGTAATAGTGTCTATCTCATAGGGCTGCTACGAGGGTTACGTGAGGTCACGTACATAAAACATTGGCACACTGCCTGGAACATGGTAAAACTTCATTTTTCTATTAGTTGCATTTGATTGTCGTGGCCATTGTTACTTTTAGCCATAGCCATGTCTTCCTCATCCCTGAGACCGTCCCCCATGTGATTACTTCTGTAGGAAGCAGGGCCGCAGGGGCTGAATGTATGAAACACTAGGGGTGAATCTGGATGCTGAAGGCACAGATGGCCTTAGGTGCAAAGGAACAGCACAGATGGCCCAGACCCTCTTTTCTAGTCTGTGTTTGACAGAGGGAGGTGGGCGTTCACCTGGAACACAGCAGAGCTGGACATACAAAGACAACCAAAATCAGGCCAAATGCAAATAATTACTACAAACATTTGCTTCCTCACCAAAAGAAAAAAAAATGAACTTCCCTGGACAGAGAAGAGGTAGAGAGGCAAGATATTTTAAAAGGGGAGGCGGGACATGTGCAGCATGCGTGGCCAAGGTCCACACGGTGACGACAGCCAGGATGCAGGAAGTACACACTGAATATATAAGTACAACAAATTTTATGAGAAGTTAAAAATCCAGGCTCAGTCGGAAAGGATTTTCCAGACAGGTGAAGTTTCTGAAATTAGTAAAAGAATTTAAAAGTGATTTGTGGGCTGGAGATTTAGCTCAGTGGTTCCAGCACCTGCCCCGCAAGTGCAAGGCCCTGAGTTTCATCCCCCTAACCACATACAATGCTGGGCGTGGTGACTCACCCCCACCAGCCATCAATACCACATACCACAGTGCCGGGCGTGGTGACTCACGCCTGTCATCCCAGCACTCGGGGAGGCAGAGGCAGGAGGATTGCTGAGTTCAAGGCTTGCCTGGGCTACATAGTGAGCTCAGGGCCAGCCTGAACTATAAAGCGAGACCCTGTCTCAAAAAAAAAAGTGATTTGTACCTCTTGAAGTGACACGAACTCCATGGCCACTATTCCAGTTACCATTTTTCCTTAAAAATCATCCTCCAAACTCGTGAACTAACTCATATTTGAATTATGCTTATGGATTCTATGGGTCAGGAATATGGACAGGTTATACTGGGAAGAACATCTCAATCCCACATTATCTGGGACCTGAGCTTAGACAATTTTGTAACTGCAGTGGCAGCAAAGAAGTGGGGGGTTCTCTGGAGACATGCACTCACCTCTCCATGCTGTTGGCTGTCAGCTTTTAGCGCTCTGGTCATGCCCTGTTTGTCAAAGCCATTTCAGCCTTTCCATAGTCAAGGAGGAGGGAACATAGTTCCCGATCCTCAATGGGAAGAATATCAAATAATTGGAAAATGTGGTAAAGACCCTATAAATCATGGATGAGCATTACTTCTGTCTCTCTGGAGACTGTTAAACTCAGAAACATCTACATAGGTTCTTTACGTGACTTTTTCACAGTATGGTGACTTCAGGATAATCAGACATCCTATGTGATGTTTCAGTGATACACAATCAAGTTTACAGCAAAACAAAGTTACATTGATTTCTATGGCCCAGCTGTCACAGAGATACTATCACTTCCTCCCTCTAAATGTTGATATTATGCCCAGAATACATTGTTGGGTCATGTTGTATCAGTCCATATATTCCTAAGCCCTGCACAATTCAAAGAGAGGGCATTGATTCCACTTCCTGAAAGGAAGAATATTAATACCTGGGTGGGTATATCTTAAATTCTCCTTTTGCCACTTACTTATCAAGCCACAATCTCTGAATAGCTACCCATCAACTTACTAGGGGGTGAGAAATCCAAAAGTATTTGTTTACTGACTGTTTTCACCAGTACAAACTATGGAACAGGGATAGAATTTTGAGAGATAAGCATTAAAAATATAAGTACAAAAACAATTACAGGTTACCACTTTGCAAGGTAACAATAAGACAGAACCATGAGCAACTGAACAAGAACCTAAGTAGATCACATGGGCGATGGTGTAGTCACGAAAGTTAATGTAGATGAAATGCTAGGAAATGTCCATCTGATGAGAAGTTTAAGGTGAAAGCAAAAGGATAAGAAGGAACCAACTATATCAAAACTTGGGGAGAGAATGCTCTTAGCAGAAGGAATCTCATCTGCAAACATTCTAAGGCACAAAAGAATTCACAAATTGAAGAAACTGAGAGGATTAAAGATGTCAGAGTGGTAACTGGCAGCAGTTCAGCTTCTACGAGCCTCAGAATCCAGACACTGGAAAATAACAACTTGTGGGGGGAGAAGCAAATACATTTCTAGAAATTGAGAAGAAACTGACAAGAAAATTGAAAGCTACAGGGAAGTTGAAGAGAAGGACCACAGTGCAGAGAAGGGAATGAAACATTCTGGATTCTCTTCTGGCTCTAGCTCTCAGCTCACATGAAGAGAGCCTGACTCTGAGGAAGAAAGGCAGTTCCTGGGGACTCCAGGGGGCTCCAGGGTGAAATGGCCATGGTGGACTAGGCCTGCAGGCAGTTGTGACACTCAGGAACAGTATAGAGGTTTGCTTCTGCAGGAGTCTTTCCTACATGGCAGCAATAGCTTAAGAAGGATCCCAGCCCAGGTGGCCGCCATATTGTTGGCAAGGCTGGATGCCATCCTCTAAAAGGGTTGAGTTTTAATCTGGGACTCAAAAGGGCTGTGGGATGCCTCGCCTCGGTGTTCCTAGCATTACCCTCTCACAGTGATTGAGTGGAGACAGCCACACAAGGCAGATGCAGATAGGAAGCAAGCTGGGCCCTGGGAGGGATTTGGGCTCAGGGCAGGATAGACACAGGCCCCGCCTCCTGTGAAAATGTTGGTATTGAGTACTTGAGCCCTCTTCCTATTGGCTGTATCTGGTATGGATCTGGGGATTGGCTACCTTCCTTATTTACCAGTGAGCCGAGACATGACTCAGCTTTGACATCACCACACTCTGGGTAAACGAGGGGCTTCCAGAATGAGGAACAATGTGCCTCAATAAACTCAAGATTTAAAGGTAGGTGGAGAAAACTGAATTCTAGACTTCAGAGATACCAGAAGGAAGTTATTCAATCAAAAGCATGGGCAAATTCTTTGGAACTCTTTAAAAATTGTTTTTCTTTCTTTTCCCTCTCTGTTTCATTTATTTTTTCCTGTGAACTTTTTTCCTTTGATTTGTTTCTTATTTTTATTCTGCATATTCCTTGTCTTCTTCCCTTATTACTTTATCTATTTCTCCTTTGTTTTTATCTGTTACCTTTAACTAATTCTATACATAGCCTTCTACTCAAACAGGATTCTTTATCTTACTTCTCTATCTTCTTTCTGATCTCAAATAGTTTATACTTTCAAATTTTTCTTCTTACACTCCCCAGTCCCAACCCCCCATATTTCAATAGTATGATCAAGAAGCTTTATTACTTTTTAGATAGTTAATTCTATAAAATTATTATTTAATTATTTTCAACCACTAGTGGAGATATAGCTATGACTATATTAGATTAATGGGGGACCTCAACATCTTACTATTACAAATAGACAAACTAGATAGTCAACAAAGAAAGGTCAAAGTTGAATCAAACTTTCAAACAAATGAACTTAGTAGATATTTACAGACCATCCACTCAATAACAGAGTACATATTCTTCTCAATAGCAAATAGGACTTCTTCCAAAATAGACTACATGCTAGTCCATAAAGCATACAAACGTAAATGCAAAAAAGTTTAAATTATCCCATGAATATTATCCATTTACAGTGTAATAAACTAGAAATCAGTAAGAAAGGAAACCACAGAAATTATGCAAACACTTGTGAGTTAAACAATACTTTCTTGAATAGTCAATGGGTCACAGAATAAAGCAAGGAAAAAGTTAGACAATTAATAGAACTAAGTGGTAATGTGAGTACAATGCACTGAAACCTATGGAACAGTGGTCTTAAAAGGGAAGTTTATTACTGTGAATACCACATCATAAAAAGAGTGAGCCCCCAAATTACTTAATAATGCCTCCTGAAAGCCCTAAGAAACAAGTACAGTCCAAAAATGAAGTTAATACAAGGGAGGGAATTATAAAGATCAGGGCAGAAATTAATAAAATTGAGATTAATACATAATACAATGAGCCAAAGAAATAAACAAAATTCATAAACCTCTAGTCAATCTTATGAAAAAGAAAAGACATAAATCAATGAAACTAAATGAGGAAAGGGATAAATCATAAAGGATTCAGTATAAATCCAGAAGATCATTAACTACTTTGAGAATTTGCACTTTAAAAATATGGAAAACTCAGTTGAAATCCATAGATTTCTAGGTATGTATCAAACCTGAACCAAGAATCTATAAAAGTCCTGAAATATCCAGTATCAGAAAATGAGTTTGAAGATGTATTAAAAAATAGTACCATCTAAGAAAAGCTCAGGTCAACTGAATTCTATAAGAAATTTAGAGAAAATCTAAAACTCTATAATTAAATTGAAACAGAAGTGATATTCTTAAAGTCATTCCTGAAAGAGAGCATTATCCTGATTCCAAAACCAGAAAAGGACACAACCAAAAAAGAGAACTATAAGCCAATCTCTTTAATGAACATAGACACAAAAATCTTCAGTAAAATACTGGCAAACAGAAAGCAATGAGTCATCAAAAAGGTGATAGATTATGATCAAATAGGATTCATTACAGGGATGCCGGAATGGCATAGCATATGAAAATCAATAAATGTAATGCATCATATAAACAAAAGCAAGTAAAAAATCACATGATTATCTCAGTAGACACAGAAAAGGCCTTTAACAAAATTTAATATCCATCTGTGACAAAAATTCTTGAAGAAAGTAAATATAGAAGGGCCTCATCTCAACCTGATAAAAGTCACTTATGACAAACCATTAGTCAACATTATATTAAATGAGAGAAGCTGAAAGTTTTCCTTTTAAAATCAGGAACATGACAAGGATGTTTCCTATCACCACTCCTGTTCAGTATAGTACTCAGAACATTAGCCAGAGCAATCAGGCAGGAGAAAGAAATAAAAGGAATATAGATAGGAAATACAAATTTAAATTATTATTGTTTGCAGATGACATGATATTCTACATAGAAGACCGAAAAAATTCCATCAAAAGACACCTAGAGTAAACAAACTAATTTAGCAGCACAGCAGGATATAAAATCAACACACCAAAGTCAGTAGCGTTCCTGTTCATTCAAAAGATTCACCAAAACATAAATTAGGGAAATAACACTGTTCATAACAGCATCAAGAAAAATGTAATATTTAGGTATTACCCAATCAAGGAAGTGAAAGACTTCTACACTGAAAATTACATCATTCTGAAAGAGAAGCTTGAACAGAACATTAAAAAATAGAAAGATATCCTTTGTCCTGAATAGGCAGAACCAACATAGTCAATATCTCCGTTTCCAAAACTGTTACATAGATTAATGCAGCCCAATCAAAACATCAATAGGGTTCCTCAGCAAAACAAAGAAAACAACCCTAAAATTCATGTTAAATCAAAGGAGGTCTAGAACAACAAAAGCAATCCTGGGCAACAAGAGCAAATCAAGAGGCATCACAATCCCAAATTTCAAGTTATATTACAAAGCTACAGTGATAAAAACAGGATGGCTTTGTTAAAAACAGACATGTGGATTAATGGAATGGAATAAAGAACACAGAAATGACTTCAGGCACAATTATCTAACTTTTGACAAAGGGGCCAAAAACTTTCAGTAAAGTAAAGCTAGCCTTTTTTAACAAATGATGCTGGGAAAGTTGGTTACCCACATGCAGAAGATTTAATCTTGCCCATATTTCTCACCATATACTATACTAAAGTCAAAATGGATCAAATATCTAAATATTAAATAGAAACACAATTTACTGAAAGATAAAATAATGTCAAACTCTAGAAGACATAGGCATAGGTAAGGTCTTACTGAATAGAACCTGATTGAACAAGAGATAACTCCTAGCATCACCAAATAGGATCTTATCAAATTCAAAACCTCCCAGACTGCAAAGGAACAACCAACAGAGTGAAGAGACAATCTGTAGAATAAGAAAAAAACTCTAGCTATTCCTTGAACAGAGGCCTAATATCTAGCATGTATAAAGATCTCAAAATATTAAGTTCTGCAAAACAAGAGACCCAATCAAAACTGGGCCACTGAAAAGAAGTGTGAATGGACAAAAATGTCTCAACATTTCTGGCCATGGGAGAGGTGCAAATTAATACAACATGGAGATTCCATCTCACTGCAGAAAAAATGGCTATAATCAAGAAATCAAATGGTAACAAATGCTAGTGAGACTGCATGGAAGAAGAAACACTTCTTTGCTGTCTGTGTGAGGAAATCAGTACTGGGACTTCTCAAAAACATAAAAATATAAATTCCATTTGATTCAGTTCTTCCCCTTCTGCATATGTTTCACAAAGGATTAAAGACAAATTGCAGTGACCACAAGCATATTCATGTTTAGAGCAGTGTAATTTACTATAGCTAAATCATGGAAGTGGTCAATATGTCCATGGACAGATAAATTGATAAAGAAAATGCATTTATACACAATAAAGAAAGATAGACTTTTATGTGTCTGTACTTATCTTTTCTTATTTGGTGGATTATTGTTTTGTTTTTGGTAAGTTTTTTTTTTTTTGCTTTTTTGGAGACAGGGTCTCGCTTTGTAGTTCAGGCTGGCCCTGAGCACACTATGGTGCCCAGGCAAGCCGCCGCGAACTCAGCAATCCTCCCGTCTCTGCCTCCCGAGTGCTGGGATTACAGGCGTGAGCCACCACGCCCAGCATTATATGTGGTAACCGGGGATCGAACTCAGGTCCTTGCGCTTGCAAGGCAGGCGCCGGAACCACTGAGCTAACCTTCCAGCCCTGTTTTTGGTAAGTTTTGCAGAATAGTCATAAGAAGGCAGCCACCCCTATTGTTTTATATATTATCATGCTGCCATAGAAATGAAGATATCAGGCCTTCCATCTCCTGTCAAGACTGGCCACACTCTGACCAGCAGGCCATTTCCTCCCAGAAGACCGAGCATTTACCATATAATCTAACAAAGCAGGTCCAGAACACCAAAGTGAAGATCTACTTTATGTGGCTCCACATGGTTTTAAGTACTGTATCAGTCACAATACTTATAAGGAAAAGAATTCTGCCCAGGTAGTTTAAATGAAGAGATTTTACTAGTGGGCTATATTTTCCATTTTTTGCATTAATTTATTTTTGTTGTCATTTGGTTATGATACATGAGAACTATATTTGTTTTGGGAAATACAACATGTATTTTTTATGACACAGGGTCTCGCTTTGTAGTTCAGGCTGGCCCTGAGCTCACTCTGTAGCCCAGGCAAGCCTCAAACTCAGCAATCTCCTGCCTCTGCCTCCCAAGTGCTGGGATGACAGGCGTGAGCCACCATGCCTGGCCATATATTATATTTTAATCATTTTTATACTGCTTCCCTCTTCTCGTCTCACCTTTTCTTAATCCTCTTTCCCTTTCCCTTCCCATTACCTACCATCTCTCCTCTATTTTCCTGTGTACTTTATTTTTCTTTTGAGTTTCTCAAACAAGGACCACTTTGGGATAGGTATGTAGATTAATGGGATACTGAGTCATTTGTACACTAACTACCACAGGAATGCCTGCCACTCCTAGGAACAAAGGGTCGAAGAGTGACCGTATACCATAGGGGAGCACAAAGGGAGCTAGATTCATGGAAAGAGGCTGTCTGCCTGCTGGAAGATCTGGTTGTGTGAACACTGCAGTTAGTGCTAAATACACCTGCAAGGACCTGGCCGGGAGGACATTCTCTGACCTCTCTTGGCTGGGTGGAAGTGGAAGTGAATCAATCCTGGAAACTGGAGATGTCTCTAGGAGTCAGCTTCCTGCCACAGAATAATTCATGGGAAGAAAAAAAGGATCTGTGGACAGCGAGGAGTCAGGGAGAGCTGCAAGTGGAAAATGGAATTACCTGCGCCTCTAGCGAGGGCACCCATAATGACAGCAGTCATGTTGGAGTGGCAGCCATATTGATTCTCAAGGGAAAGGCAAATAGGAGAATCAGTGGAGCTCTGACAACCAGCTCTGAGGACAGCTCCTAGTGACCTATGAAACGCCTTTGCGACTCTTGCTTCTTGAAGGGCCACAGCTCTCTATAGACACCTTGCAAACCAAGTCTTTACTATATGGGCTATTGGTGGATATTCAATATCTGTTTGGTAGCAGAAAGGGAAGTCAAAGCACCTGAGTTGCTTTAGATCACACAGCTGCCCAAGAAGTGGAGGCAGGTAGAAAAGAGGGCAGAGGAAGGGGCTTTTAAGAAAATTAAAATATTACATACGTGAATCAACTTCACACAAGAGATGTCATTGTTATGTACTAAGAACACAAACCAATAAGCATAAGAATAAAGAAGATGAAAAATAAGCTTAATTAAAAGGATAAACTGGAGCCATTTGTAGGAAAATGGATGAACCTTGAGATGATAATATTAAATAAATCAGACTCAAATGTTTCCATATCACATGGTTCTCATATATGAGAAACCCAAAATATAAATAAAGAGCAAAATTTAAAAACAAGCAATTGGAAGTAGGCAACAAAAGAGTGGAAAAAAGCACGGAGGGAGGAAGGTGATTTTTTTAAAAGAGGTCATCGCGATATGTTATGTATATGAAACAAGCCTATAAAGAAAAGTGATCATTATGCACTACCAATATGTAGAAAAAATAGAAAGTGTCCAGGAGATGAAAAGAGGGAAAAAAGAGTGGAGGGAAAGGGGTTAGAAAAAGAATTATGGTATGTCATATACGTGTACCAACTCCCCAGGATGAAAGTAATCATTATATACCACAAACGTGAACCAATTTAAAAAGTAACAAAAATTGAGGGAAGCAAGAGAAATACAATATGGACATTTCATACAGAGAGGATCATGTTACATGATAAAATTAGACTAATGGGCAGAGGTGAAATTCTTAGCACTGTAACAGGTCAATTCCCCCTTAGCCTGCCTTTTTCTTTAGTTAACCACCTTCTGCATTTACTTTCATACCACTATTGTCAGAAGGATATAAGGAAGTTTTTCCTACATAAGAGAAGCATAGAAAATAAGCAGAAAGTGGGGAGGAATATGGTTCTTGCAAGAAGATTAAGGTAGATTTGGTCTGGTGATTTTATTTGTTGGGCAGCAAGACTCAAAGTCTCCACAAAGCTGTCCTATCATATGGAATGCCTTATTGGCTAGTTTGTGTATTACTCGCCAATAATGATAGTAAACTCAGTCTTTGGTAAGTCTTGAAAAGTCTCAGATATTTGGCTCCCATTTTTCTAGCATGGGTTTTCAGTTCTCAGACTACTTCATAGTTTTTCAGATAGCTCCCTGACCCAGTATTCTTTCTTATTTCAAAGCAAGAAAGATCCCAATAACATCCAACAATGATAATGATAAGTATTAAAATAGTGATTAACATATATCAAATGCCTCTTATTTGTTAAGAACTTTACATGTATTATCTCCTTAATCTTCTTAGCAGCCCTGGGAGGGAAGGTAGTGTTAGTAGTTTTATTTTCCATGACAGACTTGAAGATCAAGGGCCAAGTTATTTGTCTGAGATCTTACAGCCCCTACAAATTTGTCTGAGTTATAAGCTTATTCTTTTAAACACTATTGAATAATGGCATAATTTTTCAAGTTACTAAAAAATATAATTAGGCATCTGAAGACTTAGCATGAGCAGTGTCTCTAAAGGTGAATATTTACCTAATTTCTCATTTTTATCCAGATGCCTGGTTTCATATATGCCAAATTAAATTGTGGCCTATGCAAAATTTCCTACCTTTTTTCAAGGAGTTGCTTTCATATACTAATTAATGTTTTCTAAAATAATTCCTTATTTGCATTTTGCTTTCAGAATTAAGACCCTAAACTTACACAAACCACCATTTTGAGCTTTAGTTATCCTTGGAGAGCATGGCATATAATCAGCCTCCTTAAGTACTTTGAATTAAGTGATATGCAAAGAACAGCTTGCCTTTAATAGATACCCTTACCTGATTTCCACAGGACCTTGCTGAAGGTATTAACAGGAAGAAATCCAATTAGTTCTAAATGTTGCTCTCCATGGGCATGCTTCCTTCTTACTGGCAGATGGCAGCCGCCATTGTGGAAGAAGCTATGACTTAGCTGGAAACATACCTCGGCCTTATTCTGAGTTCCTCTCAACTGGTGAAAAAAATCATAAGACTTGTGTTAGGTATAATTTGGGCTCAAATTCAATTTCTGATTTCGACATTGTCTAGCTGGATGGTCATGAACAAGCAGACTAATCTTTGGGTCTCCCTAAAATAAGAATAATAACAAAAGCTGTTTTCAGCATTGCTGTGTGAAGCTCTAGCAAAACAGTCCATACAAAAGATTCACCTAGTGCTGGAGTTTTATACTCAGCAAATGAAATATAGCACATTTTTAGTTGATGAAACAAGGAAAAATTCGTCAATTGCACATTAAATATTCTTGGCACTATGGAAATATTTCCACTTCTTTAGAATGTTCAGTAAGTGAAAAGAGTCATTAAAAATTTGAAACTTTCTTTTGACTAGGTCTGTGTCCCTCGTTGCACCCATTTTCTCAGTGCTACCTTGTTCCTTGGGATGTAAATGACAGGGCTGAAAGGATGGATAGACACACACAAAAGGAAGAGCAGCTTCAGTATATCTTCACACTGAGGCCTTGGCGGGAAATCACAGACAATGCCCAGTGTCCCATAATAGACACTGACAAGTGTCAGGTAGGAGGAACACGGAGAAAATCCACTGCTTCCATGAGGTAGAAAAAAGTCCTCAGAATGGTAAAAAACGATGTGACTATAGAAAACCAGGGTCACCAGGGAGAGATCAATATCGAATCAAGAGGTGCATATCAAAAAAGGCCCTCTCGAGGACTGGGGATTTAGCTCAAGTGGTACTGCACCAACCTTGGATGCACAAGGGGCCGAGTTTGATCCCCGGTACCACAAAAAAAAAAAAAAGGCCCTCTCAGCTACTTGAGCATCAGTGAAGGCTAGTTTCTTGATGGGCTACAAATCACAGAAGAAGTGATCAATTTCAGAGACAGGACAGAATGTAAATAAAAGATGAGGACCATGAGAGAATGGGGGCCAGAAATCCAGCCATCCAGCAGGCATCAGCTACCTGTAAGGAACATCAGAAATCCCTGATACTGGAGTGGTATTGGCTGAGTAGTGATTACTGAACAATGGAGCCTGGAAGAAACATTTTGTAGCCATCAAAGACACACAGAAAAACAAAAATAAAGCTAGCAGACACAGGCTGGGAAGGAAATAGGAAGATGAGTTGTTAGCAACATTCCAGCATTACGAGTTCAAATATAGGACTGTATCCAATCTGAGGCCAAAGTGGCTGGTGAAAAATAATTGGGCACATGAACGAAGCAAGCAGCCAACATCAAGATTTGGATAACGTTGCTCAGAGCAGGTATCAGATAAGTGGTCAGAAATATCCCAAACAAAAGAAACGGAAGGCCACAGAGATCCCCAAAGTCAAAAGGATAAGTCCTATTTTCTTCTTCAGCACTCTAGTCATGATTTGGATCATAAATAAATAAATAAATAAATAAATAAATGCAAACTTTGAAGATTAACCATTGATCAAATACTATTTTTAAAAAGAAGTTATACTACTTAGAGGCTCCATACATACCAAACATAACTGGCTTCTTTTTAGAAGTTCAGAAATCTTAAACTTAATATGCTTGATCATAAGTCTTCAAGGAGCCGTTTGGAAAATTAATCCATGATTTAATGACCTCATTGTATTTAGAATGTATACGTTCTTGAAACTGTGTCTATGACATATTTTTTCAATGTTTATCTTGAGAAGTAGGATAAAATACTCAATCCTTAGAGATTTGTTGTTGTTGTTGAGACAGGGTCTCACTTTGTAGTTGAGGCTGGCCCTGAGCTCACTATGTAGCCCAGGCAAGCCTCGAACTCAGCATTTCTCCTGCCTCTACCTCCCGAGTGCTGGGATTACAGGGGTGAACCACCACATCCGGCTCAATCCTTAGAGATTTTACTGTGGTTGTTTCTAGCAATATTGGTGGTGTTACCAACAATGAACATTTCTAATCACCTGTGTAAAAATTACATAAAATGTATGATCAAGTATTTCTCCTGCTTTAGAAATTTTGTATGTGTATTATATTTCATCACAAAAAGGCCCTAAAACTTACTTGACAGAAAGTTCTCTAAACACTAGTAGAGAAAGTATATCAGAGCAAGAGTGAACTAGGGGTAGTGGGGAGATCATATGGTACAGTGGAGAGTCACCTGCCATTTATTGGCTGTGTGTCCTCAAGCAAATCATGCTGCTTCTTTGACAGTTGTTTTCCTCATTTATAGAGTATGTGTAACCCAGTTTTCATGATTATTAGTCCATATTAGGCCTCTGGTACATTCATTAATTATTCAGCAAATATGTATTGAGTGCCATTATGTGCCAAACTAGATGACAGGTGCTTAGAATAGTGAAAGTCAATTCGTTAATAAGTCATTAATACATTCTAAATTTCATGGAGCTAATATTGTAATGGTATAGAAAGACAGAAAAAAGTAAAGGGAGCCATAAAATAATTTTGAGTTGGTTATTATGAACAAAATAAAAAATAAAAGTATGAAATGTGGCATGTGTGTGTTTCAGAGAAGGGTATTTTCTTTGAGATGGCAAAGGAAAATCTAAAATATTTAAAACCTAAAGAAATGGAAGAAGTTAGTGTATTGTTACACTATTATTATAACACCAGATTTGGAAGTAGGGATGAGGAGAGCATGATAGGCAGAAGGAATGGAGGAAAAACTGATGTTTAGATTTAGAAAACCCAAAATGAACTAAAGAGAGAGAGAAGGGAGGGCAAGCAAACAGGCCAGGTCTTTAGATCATTCAGGTTCTTCTAGGTCACACTGAGGAATATATATTTTTTAACACTATACACATCCATTATTGCATGTTAGGCAACAACATGGTTTCTTTTATAACTTAAAATCACTTTTGATGCTGTGGAATAAATAAGCTACAGGGAGAACATCATGGACAGGAAGAAAGAGTTAAGAGATTATGTCAGAGGATGAGGCAGGGACAAGAGTATGTGAATAAAGCGGTAGGAGTGAAGACAGAAAAAAGATTCAAGGTACAGGTGAGGTAGAAATGCCAGGAACATCTGATGTATTCGTATGAGGAATGATGAGAAATGAACTATCAGAGATGATTCATGGGTTTCTAGTTTGAGTAACTTGTGCCATTTATGGTGAAGACTGTGAGGAGGAATAGTCTGGGGGAAATACAAATTCATTTTGTATTGTTTTAGACATAGTTTTAGATGAGCATTTGGGGCAGAGAAGAGAAGCAAGCAACTACGTTTGTGGGTATATGGTCTAAAAGGGAGGCCTGGACTGAGGTATAAATCTGTAACTTATCTGAATATAAGTAATGTTCAAAGACATGAGAACAGCTGAGACAACCTACAGGGAGATTATAGATATATGCCTTACACTGAGCTTTCAGAACAAGAGATTGTAAAGGACATCGCAAAGGTAGGAATGAAAATCAGGGGGAAAGAGAATAGGAGAACTGTTGATTGTCTAAAAAGCTGTTGCGAGGATTACATGAAGACAGAAAATAGTCACTTACATTTGGTTACATGAATAATCAAGTCAGGGCAGTGACAGAGACTGAACGAAAGCAGAGAAACAGAGTAGTAACTGCAGAGAGATGAGCATTGGCCCTGTGTTTTGGATGTCAACTGGAATGACCCAATAAGGAGAGGGTATTGATGATCCATAAGTAATGCAGAGCTCAGCTGGCAGATGCCATCATCTAGAAAGTAAGGGATGGGTTGGGATATAGAGCAAAAGTGGAGAGTTTAGCCCTTAATAAATACAAGAATACTTCAGCTTTTAGCAAGAGGAAGGCCAGAGAAAATAGTTGCAATTTTAGTTAAGTTTCTATATGTAATGTTAGGAGAATGAATTCGCTTCTATGACTTCTATTTTGTCAATGAGTATGAGAAGAGGTGATCTTCTGAGAGTGAAGGTTGGGGAGGCCATGTGAGAACTTTGATGGCAGAGGAAAAATTGTATAACACTCAGAGCTGAAAGCAAAAAACACCACTTTCAGGCAGTATTAAGAGGGAATTTGATCGGGTCTTTCTCTGATTTTGGAATCAAGGGAATAATTGCTTCAAGGAATGAATTTGGGAGTCTTAAATTCCTTTCAATTTCATTAAAGAGTTTGAGAAACTGAAGATGTAAATGAGTTCTAAAATGTATGACAAATATTGTGAAATAGAAAATATTCAAAGCGAAAAGGCAGTAGGGGTTACTTAACAAAGGGAAACAAAAAATGTGATGGTAAAGAAAACAGAAACAAAACTTATGTATATGGGGGCAAGGAGCTGTAGGGCAGGCAGAGGAATGGGAAAAATGAGAACTAAGTTGTCATATACTGGTACAAATTCTCAATGTTGTGTGAGATCATGATGTGCATATAGGTGTGCCAATGAAGATTCAAATCTTTAAAAAAAAGAGTTTGAAAAGTATTAGAATTAGCTCTTCTCTAAAAGTCTTATAAAATTCAGCAGTGAAGCCACCAGGACCAGGACTTTTTCTTGTTGTTAGGTTTTTAAATTGCTTTTTAAATTTCATATATTGTTACTGGGGTGTTTAGCATTTTTATATCTTCTTCATCAACTTTGGGAGTTTGTATATTTCTAGGAATCTGTCCATTTCTTCTCTGTATTCCATCTTAATGGAATGAAGTGAATGTTGGCTGTCCTCTAGATTTCTGCTGGATTGGTTGTAGTTTTGCTTTCCTCATTCATTATTGCATGAATTTAGGCCTTTTCCCTCCTTTTGTTGATAAGGTTGGCTAAGGCTAAGAGTTTGTCAATTTTGCTTATTCTTTCAAAGAACCAAGTCTTTGATTCATTGATTTTTTTTGTATCATTTTCTTAGTCTCCACTGAAACTTACAAGTTGGGAAAAATTTTAGCAGCTGTTCCTAAAAAAAGGATTACTTTCTAGAATATATAAAGGATATTATTATTATTATTTTTGAGACAGGGTCTTGCTTTGTAGTTCAGGCTGGCTCTGAGTTCACTATGTAGTCCAGGCAAGCCTCAAACTCAGCAATCCTCCTGTCTCTGCCTCCCAAGTGCTGGAATGACAGGCATGAGCCACCATGCCTGGCACTGTGGTATGTGGTATTGATGGCTGGTGAGTGTGATTTTCCACGCCCAGCGCTGTATGTAGTTACTGGGGATTGAACTCAGGACCTTGGGCTTGCGAGGCAGGCGCCAGAACCACTGAGCTAATCCTCCGGCCCATATAAAGAATATTTATTTTTTTTTGAGACAGGGTCTCACTTTGCAGTTCAAGCTGGCCCTGAGCTCACTATGTAGCCAAGGCAAGCCTCGAACTCAGCAATCCTCCTGTCTCTTCCTCCCGAGTGCTGGGATTACAAGCGTGAGCCACCACGCCCGGCTAAAGGATATTTTAAAAAAATCAGCTCCTCCAAATTTAAAGACCCAATCCAAACATGGGCATCTGAAATGCATAAACATTTTTCATACAAAGAAGTAAAAGCAGGAAAGAAACATAGGATAAATGCTCCAGATCACTGGTCATTAGAGGCAGATGAAAACAACACTGAAATTCCACCCCACTCCACATAGAATGGCTTCTATCAAGAAATCAGCCAACAACACAAATACCGGTTCTTCTCTTTGATATGAGCACCTGTAGATGCAAATGAGCTCTAGAAAGTACGACAGTTTTGTAGAATGGGAAATTTCCATAGGAAATTTGGTGTGGCAATGTAATAAGGGGGAAGGAATAAATATGATTCTGAAAGAAAATAAAAGAGCATGTATATAGGGGGTGGGGAGGTGTGGGTGGGTAGGGAAATGGGTAAAAATGAGAATTAACTTGTGTCATATACTGGTACAGATTCCCCAATGTTATATGTGATTGTGAGATGTATATAAATTATACCAATAAAGAATTCAATTAAAAAAAAGAAATCAGCCAACAATAAATTCTCTCTAGCCTGTGGGGAGAAAGCAACCTTCTCCACTGTTGGTGCGAACACAGACTGGTACAACCACTGTGGAGGTCAGTGTGGAGATTCTTTAAAACACTAAGATTAGAGGTCCTACTTAACCCTGATATTTTCCTGCTAGGTATATACACGAAAGAATTGAAAGAATCATACCACAGTATGCACCTATGTTTATAGCAGCTCAGTTTGTAATAGCTAAATTTTGGAAACAGCCCAAATGCCCATCAATGGGAGATTGGATAAAAAGATGTGTTTTTTTGTTGTTGTTGTTGTTGTTTTTTTGCTTTTTGGAGACAGGGTCTCGCTTTGTAGTTCAGGCTGGCCCTGAGCTCACTATGGTGCCCAGGCAAGCCGCCGCGAACTCAGCAATCCTCCCGTCTCTGCCTCCCGAGTGCTGGGATTACAGGCGTGAGCCACCACGCCCAGCATTATATGTGGTAACCGGGGATCG
>PVIC010024993.1:10091-25690 GCA_004025085.1 Thryonomys swinderianus
CTTTCTTTCTTTCTTTCTTTCTTTCTTTCTTTCTTTCTTTCCTTTCTTTTTGTGGTACTGGGGATCTAACTCGGGCCCTTGTGCACCCAAGATTGGTGCGTTACCACTTGAGCTAAATCTCCAGCCCAGAATTTAATTATTTGACAAATGTTTGTTTAAAAATGTTTACCTTGCCAGGCATGGTGGTTCACACCTGTAATCCAAGCACTCGGGAGGCAGAGGCAGGAGGATTGCTGTGAGTTTGAGGCTTGCCTGGGCTACATAGTGAGCTTAGGGCAAGCCCAAACTACAAAGCAAGACCTTACCTCAAAAAAACAAAAAAAATTTTTTACCTTAAATTTCCACTAGATTTGAGATATTTGAATCCATTTACCTACTATGTGAGTGATCATGAGTCGAGAGTATTTTATTTATTAGGTAAAATATAATGCTACTGTGTCCATTTCTGGCAAGCAAGGGGTAGGTGTAAATTATCATCCAGCCAAGAGGAGTGTCCATGAGCATCCAATTATAAGAAAAAATTCTGGGCTGGAGATTTAGCTCAGTGATTCTGGCATCTGCCTTGCAAGTGCAAGTTCAGTCCCCAATAACCACAACAATGGTATAACAATGCCAGCCGGGCCTGGTGATTCATGCCTACGAACAATCACTAGCATACACCACAGTGCCAGGCATGGTGGCTCATTCCTGTAATCCCAGCACTCGAGAGGCAGAGGCAGGAGGATTGCTGTGAGTTCAAGGCTTGCCTGGGCTACATAGTGAGCTCAGGGCCAGCCTGAACTACAAAGTGAGACCCTGTCTCAAAATAAATAAATAAATAAATAAATAAATAAATAAATAAATAAATAAATAAATATTCTCGGGGGGAAGAAATCTAATTGCTTACTAAGTTACTCATGACCCAAATGGTAAGAGAGAATAACCCATTATACAGATTGTTTGGAATAACAGGGTTTTTCATAGGCACCGCTTGAATTTGAAAGGCAGCTATGTTTCTTATAATATAGCTCTCTGCCTCTTTTATAGATACAATTTGAATTTTCTTCCCTTCTTCAAAGGATGAATTAAAAGGATGTAGCTAAAAATCAGACATATTTTCAGATTGCTTGACTCATCTTTTTAAAACTTACTGAAATTTGTAGAAATGTTCCTTTTGCTATTAATTTCTCAGATTTATTTTGAGACAGGATGAAATCATATTAAAGCAGAGAAATGCCTATGTAATACATCAAAATGCTTTGTTATAAAGCTTGGTATGATAAATATCCTGAGTTTAACTTGAGATACCCTCTTGCATATCAGTAAATACAGCTTCAATAAAAATGTGTTTCCTTCTACATCATAATGGTGGCATATATGAATATACAAGAATGTGTATATTTATAACATAAACATAAAAGTCATTGGCTTTTTTATTGTTTAATGTAGTATTTGAAAACATTTAATATAGTCTTAATAATATTGGCTACACTTTATCAGTAGTATTTGCATTGACAAATCTACTTTCAGAGTATATAGATTAGAATAAAGTAGTGAAGTCTGAAGGATTAACATATTTTTAAAATGTTAAAAATATAAGGGTAGAGGCCGGAGATTTAGCTCAGTGGTTCTAGTTCCTGCCTCGCAAGCACAAGGTCCTGAGTTCGATCCCCGGTAACCACATACAATTCTGGTTGTGGTGAATCACGCCCACCAGCCATTAACACCACATACCACAGTGCAGGGCCTGGTGGCTCACGCCTGTAATCCCAGCACTCGGGATGCAGAGACAGGAGGATTGCTGAGTTCGAGGCTTGCCTGAGCTACATAGTGAGCTCAGGGCCAGCCTGAACTACAAAGCGAGACTCTGTCTCAAAAAAAAAAAAAAAAATATATATATATATATGTATGTATGTATGTGTGTGTGTGTGTGTGTGTGTGTGTGTAGCAATTTACAAATTTTGGCTAATAAAGATAGAGAACTTGATTATTTTAAAAAGTCAGTTGAAGTGTAAGACATATTGAATGTAACTAAGCAAAAACAAAAGCAAATTCTAAATGAACAGTAATTATCAATGATGTGAATTACATTAAAGGGGAGAATATGCAAACTTTGTACATTTGTGTACACATGTATGTGCTTTTAAATTCTGGAAGCATATATATTAATAAGCTAAAAGAGTTATCTATAAGTTGGAAGTTAGACTTTATTTGGTTTGATATAGTTATACCAAAAGATGAATGAATATTAATCTTCAAACATGGAATGCTACTTAATCATAAACCAGTGTGTAAATAGGTTATGACCAGAATTTTTAAAAACATGAGGACAAATACTACTATGGTTTTTATTGTTGTATAAGAAAGCAGGCACTGAAGAGTAATTCGAATTAACTATATTCTTAGACCTCATTTGCTTTCTTTACTTTTCAGCTGTTCTAAATAAAAATGTAAGAAATATGGGCAATTCTGAGCGGCTCAAAGAATTTTAGCAGAGGCTAAATTTCACACTCACACATTGCAATGAAGGCTTGAAAAATGAATGAGCCTGCTGTGTGTTTCATTGAAGAGGTAAGTACTATCTCACCGATTCAGATTTCACTGTCCTTTGAAGATTTAGAGAAAGAAAAGCTCCAGACTCACTGTATTTGTTGTTGTTTAACATGTTCTTGTTCTGAGCATGAACTTTTTTGAAAAAAGTCATGTTCTTTTTTTTTTTTTTTTTTTTTTTTGAGACAGGGTCTCGCTTTGTAGTTCAGGCTGGCCCTGAGCTCACTATGTGGCCCAGGCAAGCCTCGAACTCAGCAATCCTCCTGCCTCTGCCTCCCGAGTGCTGGGATTACAGGCATGAGCCACCACGCCCGGCAAAAGTCATGTTCTTAAACATGTTTTCCTGCCATGTAATAGTTTGAATTCACCCTTACATCTACTCCCAGAGTGTGTCTAACTAGCCAGGTTTGTTTGGTGATCTTGTTTAAGGTGAGGCAGTGTTTCTAGGGGTCAATGTACTGGAAATTTTGAAAATATACCATTTAGGATCTGAAATTATAGGATCAAGGTAGACTATAAATTCTTAGATTTGAATTTTACTTGTCATATATTTATGCTGTGTAGTAACAGCCTAGTTTTACCCGTCTTCTTATGTGAGACATTGAGCTAAGTTCTTTACAAATGTTGAGTAACTTAATACCTACCCTGGCTGTTTAGAGTGTTCACTATTGTTATTATTCAGTTAATGATGGAGGTAACTGAACTAGAGAATTTAAATTACAAGCCCAAGATTGTACAACAAATGGAAGAGTGGGAATTTGACCTGAAGCTGTATTTCCCCTTTCGCTCAATATTAATGATATCTGTATGCATGTTTCAGTAGATTACTCCAATTTAATGTAGGAAATGTTGTATAAAATATTTTCAATTTTTAGGAATATAGTAAAATTCCACCAGATGTAAGAGTTTTGAAACACAGGCTACTTCAAGAAGAGAATTTACTGTCTACCCTAAAGGAGGATGGAAATAAGATATGAGCTTCTTGTTTTCTAACAGGTAGATAGATGCTGGCTGATCTGTTCGTTTGACTCAGTTGACTGCGACTGTCTTCTGTAGATTTGATCTGGATACTTGGGATGAGGCATGCTGGCATGGACTAGAATGACACTTTGAGGTTTCCACAAAGAAAGGTATGTGAATAGATCATAGCCTACTCAGAATACTAAACAACTTGAGACAGTCAACATACCATCAGCGCAATGGACAGCACAATTGGAGGCTCTTAGAAAAAATAAATTTAAAACACTTAATGGGCTCAAGACACAAAGGGAATAGAATTTCTCCAACGGTAGAGGAAGTATAAAGTACCACAAGTGAAATAGCTGCTTTTAAAATAACCACTGGTTAGGTGGCTTAACTATTCCTAACATTTTCAGTTCCTGGAATTTAATATATATGCCCATAATGGGACTCCTATTCCACATTTTACTTCACATATATTACTATGCTATATAATGCATGTATTAATTGAAGTAAAATATTGTCAATGTACATTTTAGGTGCTTGACTCTTTAATAGTCTAGTACTTTTCAATTTAAAAATGAAGATTTGATTCAACAAATAAATTTTAGTATACCACAAAAAGTCAGTGTTTCTGGCATCTACCTCACAAGCACAAGGTCCTGAGTTTGATTCCTGGTACCCACAAATAAAAGAGAAATAAAAAGAAAGTTCTTTTAGGAAAAGAAGAGGTGATTTTGTCTGAGATTTAAAATACAGAAATGAAAAAGACTTTTTAAAAAAGATCTGTAAATGACTATTTAACCCCACCATCACCTCTTCTACTTTTTGCATAGCTGAATAAGACCTAACAGATTTTAGCATTTGTACATTTCATATTTTATTTAGCTAATCACATGGCTTATGGAGGTACTCAGACATCGAAGAAAATCAGATATGGGAAGTCAGCCTGTTAAATGAGTTTAATTAGCTTGAAAGCCATGTGACATTCTGCTGCTATTGAAGAAGTCCTCAAACTGCACCAACAGCAGATCAGTTTGCAGGGTACTATGTTGACAGAGTTAATTGTTTCATTAAAGAAGCAAATCTTCATGAGCTATAGGTCAGTCATGGCTCGTTCTGTCACATTCCATTCTTTGGCATGAGAAAGCACACAGAAAATTAACCTCTCCAGAAAACAGGGACAAAAGTCAAAACACAACCTGCTCACTTGAATTGGAGGATTTCTCTTGTTCCCTCTTGCACTACTTATTTCACCTATCAAATTAGAACTTGATATGCTGTCAGGATGGGCTTCACTGAGGCCAGTAGGTAGATACACATAGTTACCCAAAGAAAAGTGTGTCACTGCTTTAGATGTTTTAAAAATTTTTGAAGGCAGGGCTGGGAATTTAGCTCGTGATACCACTTCTACCTTGGAAGCACAAAGGCCTGAGTTCAATCCTCAGTACCACAAAAAAAAAATATTGAAGGCGGTGATCATCATGATTCCAGGTAGTAACAGATGACACAAAAGGCTAGTGTAATTCCTTCATATTCTTTATTGTAAGTTGCATTAATTTTAGATGTGTCTCATACATGTATTCCTGTGAGAAATCTTTAAAGTTTGAAATTTTGTACAAAATTGATTTGAGAATTTGAAGGGTACCATATATCATGAAATTTTTATTTGGAGAAAAATGTATTTCTATAAAATAACAAAATAAAATTTACTTATTAAGACCTATTAGCTCAAGAGAATTGCCAGGCACAAGGCCTTCAATACAGTGCAAAGTTATTGGCTTATGTAATGTTCTGTATTGCCTATGGCAATTACCAATAGTTATAGAACTGGGAACTAGTCCAGAAATATTTAACAAAACAGCAGAGTGGGTAAATTGAATTAGTTAAATCGTGATTGTTGAGGACTGAAGAAACACTTCTTTCTGTACAAACTCTCCAGTTTATTCCCTGAAGCATGAGATTTGAGTGCCCATAGACGCTATTATTGTTTGGCTTGAAGAGCTATAAAATACTCCAGGTATTCCCATTTAAAACCTGTGACTGTTGACATTTAAATGACTCTGTTAAGATTTGACCTGGAAAATTAGTCAATACTGTGAACTTTATTACCAGAAGAATGTGACCAGATTAGAAGGAATTGGAAAACAATAGCACAGACAAAGAGAAAAATAAGAAAAGGAACATTAAAATTGTACTACCAGAATAAATGAAAAGGAAAATAAAATGTAGAAATCCACTGCCCAAAGAATGATGTATGTATGAATGTAATATAAAGATAATATTCAGTACCTAAAAATAAGTATGATGAACATTAAAAATAACTAAACTTAAATTTGGGAAATAGGGACTGATTGAACCTAGGGCCTTGTTTATGCTTAAGTATATATTCTCAATACCTGTAAACACCATAAAACCTTATTTTAAAACATCTACTCTTCAAGATATGAAGAATTATTGGAAACTATTTTACTTCTCCAGATAATCAAATGTTATAAGCTCATTTTAAACACAAAACAGAAAGTTGAAGGTAACTTATAGTAAAGAATTATTTTTCTCATACTGTAAAGAAAAAATAATTTATTATTGTTTTTCTTGATAATATCACCCAATATAAGGAGCAGCTAATAAATGTGATATTTATTAATTATTTAAGGAATAAGGAATATTATATATCTTGGGACCTCTTTTATCTTCAAAAGGTATAAGTATATCATGTAATATATTAATATTGAATATAAGGATACCAACTGCCATATTCAATAATAATGTAAAGGATTAAAAGTTCAGTAAATTTTATATCTAATTGAAAATTCATTTGGCTACTTCTAAATCAATGTTTTCTGTACACAGTACTGTATTGTTTTCCCTAAGGAATTTGTGAATTTAGCAGTTTTCAAGTTTCATTTTTGATATTCCTTCCATTTCCTTCACACAATAGAGATAAAGCTTTAAAAGCTAAAAAAAGGTCAGGGATTTAGCCCAAGTGGTACCACACCTATGTTGGGAAGCACAAGGGCTCGAGTTTGATTCCCAGTATCACTAAAAAAAAAATGAAAGCTAAAAAATATGTAATCATTTCTGCCACAAGTTGGGTTGCCCCTTGAAAAGCTGCATGGCAATAACCAAATTAGGAAAGCCAGAAGAGTGCTGGCCATATTCTCCTCCCTGATGTCCCCACTTTTTCCCTCATAGTTAGCATCACAGCTCCTAGAATCCTCATTCACATGCAGATAACTTGTAAAGTCATATCTTCTGACCCTTCGTAGTTGTTCTGAGTGTTATATGTCCAACTGTCTGTTGGCTCCTTCCACTCCAATGTTCTGCCTTCACCTCAAATCAGTTCCTCTGAAATAGTTCTTCTTTTGGTAGTCACATACTATTCTTGGTCCATCGCCCAGTATCACAGCCTTGGCAGCTGTCTTAATACAGCATTTGGTCCTACCCATATTCAGTCAATTTGTAGGCTTGATTCTTTTTTCATAATGTCTGTTAACTTCTACTTGCATGTACACACATGTGTGCCTATGTGAGTACATGTGCATGCACACATACTCGATCTCATACTTGCCTTATGCTCTAGTAGGAACTCTCTTCATCCCACTGCCACAAAATATCATTAAGTGGTTTATGAACATGTAGGCTGAGCTTACAAATGATTCCCTATTGCACTTTGAATAAATCCTTAGTCTGTTAGTCAAACGTTACCATGATTTTGACTCTGGGCCATGTATTCATCCCGTCCCCAGACATGTTCCTATAACTCTCAACCCTCAGATAATTTTAATAGTGCTGTGTGTTTACCTGGAAATACCCTTTCTTTCCTTCTTCATCCTTCAAAATTCTGAAAAGATCAACTTAAATTTCTTTTACTCTCTGAAGTCTTCCTTGACGACTATAGGAAGTTTTTGTTCACCCTTAAACTACAACACATCACTTCTATTCATTTATTTCAATAAATGATAACCTTTACAATTATCTTTTCTATTGTCTATTATATTATACACATTAAATACTATCTCATAATTACTGTTGTACTTTCAAAGGTCATCTGTTTCTCTAAATGATCAATATTTTCAGAGAAATTTGGCAGAGAAAACATTGAAAAGCACTGGCTTTGAAGTCACAACTATCTATAGAGCTCAAAATAAGCTAAATATATTGCAGGGAAATGGGTACATCTTAGTTCTAGTTTGTGTAAAGCTTAAGGATAGACCAACTTTTAAAAATTATATTCAACATTAATTAGAATTATATATATATATAATAACATGTAAATACCAACCAAAGAAGGTAAATTCTTTTCCTTTGTGTCCTCAAAGTGACTCAATCACATAGGGACTTGGTTGAAATTCTATTTCTTATGAAAAAAAATGGTGGTTAAAAAAATAAAAAAGAAACAAAGCTCATACATACTGGGGGTGGGATTTGTGGGGGGGAGGGGAATGAAAACGAATGAGAAGTTGTGTCATGTACTGGTGCAAATTCTCAAGGTAGATTATGATCATAATGTACATATAAAATGTACCAATAAAATCAACTTAAAAAAATAAATTGTTCAGCCTTACTCCAGCAAAAGCACCTGTAAGAGAGTAGAGAGAAAAAGACTTGAAAATGTAGGTTGATACAAAGTGTGGAAACCTGACTGTTAAGATACAGACTATTTTGCTCACTTAATCTGAAGTAAGACACCCTAAAACAACAAAAGATAGTGTAAATTACTGCTCTCATTTTAATTTGATCCATTGCAGTATGTGGACAAAAACGGGAGTCCTTGGTGTTGGTTTCAGAAGACTGCAATACTATCCTGGCCTAAATAATGAGTACCTGTGTGATCACAGGAAAATACCCTCCCCCACCAAACTTTCGTTTTCTCATTTATAGAATATGACTCACAACTCTCTTCTACTATAATGTCTTTGAGGATTCAGTGATATTAGAAATACAGAATACAATCCATAAGATACAAAATACATGAATATAAAACGATAAAAATGTATCCTGCTTCATAGATTATAGTAATACTAGAGTTAGATTTAGTGAGATATACTGGATGGTTTATAATTCTTTACAGAGATAATTGAGAGGCAGTTCTTTGTTTATGGCATAACAGGAGCTTAACAATAAAGTGATGACAGAATTGACTCATTTTAGAGGACAGCTGTAGCTATGAGGAAAATAACAGTACTAAAGGCAGTGATTCCTGCAACATGGATTTATTCAACTGTTATTTGTCATTTTTTTCATATGTCACTGCTGCCAGATTTCAAAAGCAAAGTGAAATTCCATCAAACAAAATAATGTAATATAACTGTTTACTAAATGTATAAGACAACATTGACTACTGGAAAAAGTAATAGCATTACATCAAGTTAAATTAAATCCAGTAGGCAGAAAATTCAATAGAATGTTGCAAAACAAAAGCTTGTATTTTGTTTTGAGCCTTAAAGACCGATAAGGGAACAGTAGTGATGAAGCTTCCCTGTGGAAACTTGTGTTTGTTTATTTAGGTACAAAAACTGTAAGGTAGCACCCTAGCTATCCGTGGGGCTGGGATGCTGGAGACAAAGTTAATTAACCCCAAAATCTTGCCTAACTTTAAAGAACAAAGATAATTCCATTCAATTTCAGCCCATGGAATTATAAACTAAATTAAGAAACAAGTAACAATCACTAATGTTACTTATAGTGTTCCTTGATATCATTTGGGTAGCATTTGACATTGAGTTTTCAGTTGCAGGAAGCAGAATATATTTGCCTGGTAACAATAAATAACATAAAAGTGTATTGTTATATAAGGAAGTAAGCTATAGATGTCAAGGTTGTAATGTCTACTCTGAAAGTGCAATATTCAGAGGACAATTCAGTGAGGTTAGCGTCACTAGCTACTGAAAATGAACTTAGCATAAGGACATATGTGAAAAAAAGTTTAAGCAAAAGTATAGCCTTTATTTTATATTGTAATTATTTCTGCTTAGTATTTAAACCTTCAGGCTTGGCAGTCTTCTCATTTAAGGGAAGGAAATGAAAAATCGAAACATATCACTTTTAATTAAAACTCTAATATCAAAAGGTACTGAGCAGTCTCCCCTGATAAAAATCAGTCCCAGTGGTGCTTTTGTCTTTAGAGGTAATGATTAATTTAACTGTTTTCCATGCTATTTTTTATATCAGGATCTATAGTGCTTGATTAGGGGCTAGGAATTTATTTTCTCAAGGTTATAACAGCATAAAAGAGGGAGAATATCCAAAATAAGACTCAAACTCCTTACTGGAACAGATATGGAAAATCCTTTTCAATTGCATGCCCAATTAGTTGCAGAGATCTGAAGTTTGTGGGGTTGAATTATTTTTAAATACCAGAGCTCATCTTTATATTTCTTCCCAGGTTAAATATATATGTTAAATTTGAAGTTATATCTTTTGTTGAAGATATAAGAAAAAAGTCCACTTTTAGGTACTCTAGAGGTATGTTTTACTATAGAAAACATGCTCAAACCCTAGGAACATTCAAGAGAAGTGAAAATAACTAGACTGTCATCAGATTTCTGAAGATAAAGACTTCATATTTCTAATTAAAAAAATTTCCAACCTAGAATTCTATACCTAAACTTATCAATACCTAAACCTATCGATAACTTCTGAGAAGTTAAAGAGAGTTTTTTATTTTCAAAGACAAAATATTTTCTTCTTTTCATCATTTAAAAATATATTCCAAGTAGTTTAACTTAGTGTATCATATTCTTTTAAAGTTACTGTGGTTGTATATATCTATATGCATGTATATATGTGTGTGTATAATGTTATGATTTTGAGCTATATTTCCCTAATGATTGGAGATATTGATCATCTTATGAACAATGGCCTTTCATTGGAGAAGTAAATTCTTTACCTTTATAAATTTTTTCCCCTTTTTAAAAAAAGTGACCATTTTTGCATTGTTGAGTTGGAGGAGTTCTTTATATATTAATATAATGTTCCTCGTTGGATATGTAATTTGCAAGTTTTTACATTCTCTGGATCATCTTTTCAATCTCTTAACGGTGTCTTTTGTTGGACTAACTCATTGATAGTGATCCTTTTAGACAGTGAGGGCCCAAACTGCAAACCCGAAACCACTTCTTTATTGCATAGTGCCACCACTGCAGTTTAACTTGAATACTGAAGCTTTAGTTTAGAAAACAAACAAACAAACAACTGTTATTAGAGGCTTAGCTGCTGGGGCAAGTTGGCTTCTGCATGCCTGCTTCTCCATGAGTGCCATACATTCACCACCACTGGATTAAGGTTTCTGATTTTAATGGAGTCTAATTTATCTATTTTTAAAATCTATTGCCTATGTTTTGGTGACTTACTAGAAAAAAATCATTGCTAAATTCAATACTTGAATATTTCTCTCATATTTTCTTCTATATTTGTATAGGGTCAGCTAATATTTAAGTTTTTGAGCCATTTTGAATCTATTTTGCATATCATATAAGAATACAACTCCATGATTTAGCATTTGAATGTATAATTTTCTGAGCACCATTTATTGAAGAGACTATTCTTTTTGCAATAAGTGGAGTTACAAACCTTGACAAAAATCATTTGACTTTATATGTGAATTTTTACTTCAGAATCTCTATTCTGTCCCATTGATATATATGTCTGTCTTATGATGTTCATCATTTTTAAACAGTTATTTAACGAATTGTTCCAAGAAACCAAGAAAAAAAGATCAGATAGGCTTTACGAGACAGAAGTACTAATCCAAAATAATGCAAACAATCCTTGAATGGTAATTTTACTGAGGCTAAAGGGGGATCAATCCAGATTGAAACAAAAAATAGAATATCTCAATGCAGCTCCTAGAACTGGAATGATAAATACGGTGAAAATGTGGTGGAACAAAGAAAAGGAGAATCCATCTGATTGATTGTAGAAGTACTTCTTTGAGTGGTACAGACACTGTCACACTGAAAATACACAAAACAGAATGTATGTACTTAGAATTCTATAAACACTGAGTTGTTCATTCGCCTATAGATAAGTCAGAGACAGAACTGTAATGTAATAAGGAATGTAGAGATATCTACCTTGATAAGAAGACTTAGTATAGGGAGGTCAAGAAACACTGGCTATGGTCATTAGGCTAGGAAATAGAGACTGAACTAAATTATTTGAAATTGCAAAGTATCTGATAGAAGTATGAATTGTTTGGTGGCAAAACAGAAAGATAAAGAAATAGAGAAGGCAAAGTAAAGAGGTACAGGTTTGATATATTATTTTTTGTCATAGTAGAAAGTTAGTACACATGGTGTAACAAAAAATGTAAAACCAAAAACACCAGTAAGTAATAAGCATTAGTAAGCAAGTTGAGGAGTGGCGAAAGTACCTCAAAGTCACAAGTGACAGACATTTCTAAAGAGTTCTCTCTGAAGAGCAAACTGGAGAGTTGGAAAGATGGAGAAACAGATTTCATTACATGCCTTTCTGGTGGATTTTTTTCAAGGACATCTTGTTTTGATATTACAAAATAAAATACACAGTGCAATGACAAATTAAAATACAAGATCAGATTAGCATTCATAAATCAGAATAATTTGAGTCAAGGATGTGATTACAGAATATTATTCAGTTTGCCAGGAGTCAGTGATGGGTCTTGTTAAATAATGAGGGAACCATGTGCATTCCATCCAAACAGATCTATTGGAGAGTTATCTTTGAGTATCTCAGAAATCCAAATGGGAATATTTTGATTAAATGCTTTTCTTTAAAACTTTAGTTTAAGAAGATTATTTGTAAAATGAAGATAATTCTGCTGAGATTATATCTGAGTCTTTATCATAGAAGTTTTGCTGAGCTAGAATTAAAGATTGAGCTCATCCTGAAAAACACAACAGAATCAATAAAAATCACAAATTTTTAAAATGAGGTGAAGTTCATGTCTCCAGTATTTTGCCCAGACAGATTATTAACCCTCTCCTGTAAGATATATTAACAACTATTGGTATTAATGACATATAACTGTATACATTTTTGGTTAGCCAATTTTTATATATAAGACATTTAAAAAATAAGAGAGGGTAGCAGGTAACATTTAAAAAAAATACAGGGTAACTTCACTTCTGAGATTTCATCTGACTTCATTTCTGAGATTTCATCTTATTTTTTTTAAGTTAAGAGAGGGTAACAGTTACTTCTTGACATCAAGAAGTAACACTAAAAGCAAGAGAAAAGACATTAAAAGAAACAAACAAGGCGGCCACAAGAGTTTTAAAACAAAGCAGGTGGAGGCCATTTAGCTTGCTGCCAAACCTGTCCACACTCTGGAAAGCCCTAACACTTGATGCAGTTCAACACGTTGTGATTAATGACAAATTGTTCCCTGCATGCTAAGGACTCTCCAATCTGTCTTTCTTCCTGGGACTGTTCTTTCTTGCTCCAGACACATTTGTCAAACTGCCCACTGAATGTCTGCAGCTGGATATTCTACAGGTTCCTTCAATTCCACATCCTTTTCCCCTTTTGAACTGGCAACTCCTCTTCTTAATCTTCTATCCTCACATTTTGATTCCTGATTACTTTCCGTGTCTACGTGGTTTTATGCACACTCTCTTCTTTTTCAATTGCCTTGTTTTCCTTTTGTACAAATCCCCAGCAGCAGAAAGTACCTGGCAAATGTCTACTCATTTGCAAGACCCAGTAGCTGAGGCATCACATGGCTGCATTAAGATTTCCTTGACCTTTCTGAGTCTCCAAAGGTAGCTCATCCTGCTTGGTGTAAACACATATTTTCCTACCTGAAAATCACTGAGGTTTGCATATCTCCCTCTACTGGACTGTGAGCCCCTGGAAGGTGCATTCTGAATCTCAGTTGCCATTGTCCATTCAGTATCTAACTTAGTCCCAGGTATCTACTATCTGCTTTATAACTTTTTATTGAACAAATTAATATGTCATACAGAAAATATCAAGTTTTTAAAAATAATATTTTATTTCAAGACAAAGCTGATAAATTACCCCAGTTGGGCTCAAACTTGTGATCCTCCTGCCTCAGCCTCCCAGAGTACTAGAATCATAGGCATGCGCACCCTGCTAGACACTGACTTATATTTAATAATTGCAAAAAAATTAACACACTTCTCAGAGGAGGAAATAAAACTACCCAATAAACATAAGAAAGATGCTTATTTTTACAAGTTGCTGGGAAACTGAAAGAAAATATACCAAAAATATAAAAATATAAAATTACAAAGATGAAAAAGATTGATATCTTCAATGCTAGACAGAGTATATGAAACTATAATTTTCATACACAGCTGGTGGAAATAAAACTAGATTATATAAATATGTAAGGTTGTTTAATACAGAATTATTCCAACAGCATTTCTCCCCAAATGCACAAAGCAGTAGGCACAAAACATTCTCAGGAACCTACATGCTATCAGTGAATAGAATTCTGATATTCATACTGTGGATAAATACAAAGATTTGGAAAAACTTCTATAATACAGTGAGTCAAAAAGTAAGAGGATAATACATGTCCTGTGACATATATGTCATACATATCTCACACATATGTTTCATCCTTTTTCTCCTTTAGAAGTGACTACTTTTCCTGATCCTCCATGCTCATATTTTGATTCCTATATAGACATACATACATACATATATGTATATATATGTATATATATATACATATATATAGTATAGTATAGAGAAATAGAGAAAGAAATATGGAAAGCTCCCATAGGAGAGAAGGCTTATTTTACTTTAATATTTGTGAATTATTTGAATTTTTAAAATAAATAACTCTATAATACATGGAAAAATACAGAAAATATAAAATACTTGTCTACCTATCACTTGGATGTTTCAAGTATCAATGTTTTGACATATCTTTTTCAACTCCCTGTTTTAAAACGGAGTGTCACCGCTAAAGCTAAAGTTGTTTCACCCACATCCCTGCTCTCGTTCTCCCTCCCACTCTCCCCAGAGGTAACTGCTTTTTAACGTGAAGCTGAATCGTTTCTGTGCATGATTTTATAACTTCTCTATGGATGTATATGCATTCAGCAGTAACAGAGGTCTCTGGTGATAGATATCATTTTTATCTAGCATTCTGCTAACCTGATTTTTTTGTATTCAACATTCTAGCATTGTCCATGTCGATGTCATTAATTCATTTTGGATACCTATTGTGTCCTATTGGTGTAATCTTATCTTGTTACTGATGGAAATGAATGAGGCAATGAATGTCATTATATTGCAGTTATGGGAATGTTATGGCAACATATTGCAGTTTTTCCATGTTGGGTAGTTAGAAACAGAATTGTGGATTTACACCGCATTGCTTTTAGATCAGTCAATTCTATTTATTCATCACTATTCTAATCCTCCCTCAACTGGTTTAGTTTCAGTTTTTATTTGTTTAGGAATCACCTTTACATTTTTAACAAGGTTGTTTAACTCTAAAGGTCTAATTCATAGTTTTACTCTAAAGAACTATTGATTACTGTCAAGTCCAACTTCATTTTGAATAATAGGAGTAAGTTAGAAGACTTGAATTCAAATTATCCCTCTTCCTACCTTCTATCTTCCATGCCACATCTAGGGGCTACTTCAATGTTACCTCATTTTTGAATTCCTTCTCTCCAGATTAGTGTCTACTCATGTTGACACGCAATGTTTATTTAGATTTATGTGACTGTTTTCTACTTCTTTTGTTTGCCTCTGCTTCTCATGTCTTCTTCCTTCCATCTTGTTGACTGCTATAGTCCTGAAATACATCTGTTAGTATTTTTAAAATGTTTATTTAAGAATGTATTTTTTGTGCAATCTTGAGCAAGAGCTTACTTTTAAAATTCAAGATGGCAATTCTTTTCTGTCAGCAGTTTGATTAATATCAGTATTCTCTTGTCTTCCATCTCTATTGTTGTCACTGAGGAGACAGCCATCAGCACAAGAATTCCTATGGTGACCTAATTTCCCTCTGCGAATAATTTCTCATGATTTCCTTACAGCTATCAGTGTACCCTACTTTTCCTATTATTTTTCCAGGTGTGAACTTAATTTTATTTATCCTAACTAGGCTAAGAACTTTTCCTTTACTTTGAGGAATTTTT